>JAQQZR010025500.1:0-21455 GCA_030068235.1 Notoglanidium macrostoma
CCGATAATGAACACAGCAGTGAATTCCCGTGGTAAATAAAAAGGTTTGCATCTAACTGTCACAAACTCCACAAGCGGAGAGCAGTAGCTGGATATCAGCACAGAGTTCTTGCACGATTCCGTGTTTATATAAACACACAAGCCACCACCGCAAGTCTTACCGCACAGAGCTACTTTCCTGTCGGCACGAAATGCAGTTAGCCCGGCTAGCTGAATAGCCGCATCTGGAACTCTGTCGCTGAGCCATGTCTCCGTGAAAACAATGACGCAGAAATCACTGAACTCGCGCTGGGTAGTCCGCTGGAGACGGATATAGTCCAATTTATTGTCCAAAGAACATGCGTTAGAAAGTATTATTGTTGGTAGGGGAGGTCGGCTAGGATTAGCTCTTAGCCTAGCGCGGACCCCCGCCTGCTTGCCGCGCTTCCGCTTCCTCGCACGCCGCTTACGGCGGACCCTCCCCCGGCCACTGGCATCAGGCGACGCCGAGGACTGGAGGCCTGGTTTCCATAGCAACCCGAGGACGCGAAGCGTTTCCAAGAGGCCCTCCCGCAGGTCAGTTTTTGAGTATTTCTTTATATCCAGTAATGTTTCTCGTGGGTAGACATGAACACCGTTTGTTTTGGTGTCCATGTGCCGTCGGAGTCACTCCAAGAAAACAAAATAAAAAACAGAAAAGCACGATTTCAGATCCGGAGGGGCCGCTGCGTGCATATGGCGACGTCACACTAATATGTCATTGGACCGCCTTTAGCTTTGATTACGGCATGCATTCACTGTGGCGTAGTTTCAATGAGCTTCTGCAATGTCACAACATTTATTTCGATCCAGAGTTGCATAAATTTTTCGCCAAGATCTTGTAGAGATGATGAGACAGTCAGACTGCTGCGCAAAATTCTTCTCCAACACATCCCAAAGATTCTCAATGGGGTTAAGGACTTTTGTGGTGGCCAATCCATGTGTGAAAATGAGCTCTCATGCTCTCTGAACCACTCTTTCACAACTTCAGCCAGATGAATCCTGGCATTGTCATCTTGGAATATACCCGTGTCATCATGGAAGAAGAAATTCACTGATGGAATAACCTGGTCATTCAGTATATTCAGGTAGTCAGCTATCCCCATTCTTTGGGCACATAACGTTGCTGAACCTAGCTGAACCTAGACCGGACCAACTGCAGCAACCCCAGTTCATAGCACTGCCCCTACAGGATTGTACGGTAGGCACTAGGCATGATGGCTGCATCACTTCATGCACCTCTCTTCTTACTCTGATGCACCCATCACTCTGGAACAGGGTAAATCTGGACTCATCAGACCACATGACCTTCTTCCATTGCTTCAGAGTCCAATCTTTATGCTCCCTAGCAAATTGAAGCCTTTTTTTCCTGATTAGCCTAACTGATAAGTGGTTTTCTTAAGGCTACACAGCTGTTTAGTCCCAATCCCTTGAGTTCCCTTCACATTGTGCATGTGGAAATGCTCTTACTGTCATTGTTGAACATAGCTAAGAGTTCAGCTGTTGATTTTTTATGATTTCATTTCACCAAATGTTTCAGTGATCGCCGATCACAATCGTTCAAGATTTTTTCCCATGACCACAGATGTGTCTTCTGACATGGTTGTTTAAGAAATGAGAAGCTACTCACTGCATCAGTTTGGGTTAAATAACTTGTTGCCAGCTGACACATAATCATCAATGCAGTAATTATCCAATGGGAGGCTCTTACCTATTTGCTTTGTTAAATCCAGGTGGTGACCTTTTGTTTGGACAGGCAGCATATATCTACATAGGGCACAGGTCCACATTTAATGGATGTTGCCATGTTGTGCTGCCCTGTTGCTACATTAGTCCAGAACGGACAAACCTCTAGAGAGTGCCTTCCATGTTTTTTGTTTTTATAAGCAGCAGCGTAAATCCAGAAGAAAGACAAAGAGGAAAGGACAGGAACCAGTGTTTGCTAGCTTACAAGTTTAAGAACCCATACTTTGTAAAAATGGATGATCATATTTATTATTTAACACAAGAAACAGTAAGGAAGCATTAAACCTCTTCAAATAAGTGAAAGCATGAAGCAAAATGAGGATGGTGAAATCAGGATAAACACAGATAAATACTGAGGGACAAATGTTCCAGATTGATGCTGATGTTTATTGCTGGACAGGTAATTGGGTTTAAATAATGTCAAATTATTGCTGCATGATACTGTTCAAATTCCCAAATTCCCAAACAACCCAAAAATCCCAAATTCCCAAACAACCCAAATTCCAGAAAAGTTGGGACATTCTTTAAAGTTGAATAAAATGAAACAAAGACTTTCAAAACACATGAGCCAATATTTTATTCACAACAGAACATGGATAACATATCAAATGTTCAAACTGGGAAATTGTACACATTTATCCACTAAATGATTTCAAATTTGATACCTGCTACAGGTGTCAAAAAAGTTGGCACGGGGGCAACAAATGACTGAAAAAGCAAGAAAGTTTAAAAAGATTCAGCTGGGAGAACATCTCGCAGAGGCTCTCCAATCTGTGAAAGAGTGCGTAAAAAGATTGTGGAATACTTTAAAAACAATGTTCCTTAACGTCAAATTGCAAAGGCTTTGCAAATCTCATCATCCACAGTGTATAACATCTTCAAAAGATTCAGAGAAACTGGAGATATCGCTGAGCGTAAGGGACAAGGCCGAAGACCTTTATTGGATGCCCGTGGTCTTCGGGCCCTCAGACGACACTGCATCACTCATCGGCATGATTATGTCATTGACATTATTAATGTGCCCAGGAATACTTCCAGAAACTACTGTTGGTAAACATGATCCGCCGTGCCATCTGCAGATGCCAACTAAAGCTCTATCATTCCAAAAGGAAACCATATTTGAACATGGTCCAGAAGCGCCGTCGTATCCTGTGGGCCAAGACTCATTTGAAAGGGACTGTTTCAAAGTGGGAAAGTGTTCTATGGTCAGACGAATCCAAATTTGACATTCTTGTTGGTAATCACGGACACTTTGTCCTCCGGGCTAAAGAAGAGGGAGACCTTCCAGCGTGTTATGAGCGTTCAGTTCAGAAGCCAGCATCTCTGATGGTATGGGGGTACATAAGTGCATATGGTATGGGCAGCTTGCATGTTTTGGAAGGAACTATGAATGCTGAAAGGTACATAAAGGTTTTAGAGCAACATAAGCTCCCCATCAGATAATGTCTATTTCAGGGAAAGCCTTGTGTATTTCAGCAGGACAATGCAAAACCACATACTGCAGCCATTACAACATGGCTTCATTGGAGAAAAGTCCGGGTGCTGAATTGGCCTGCCTGCAGTCCAGATCTTTCAGCTATCGAAAACATTTGGCGCATCATTAAACGAAAAATACTTAAAAGACCACCACGAACGCTTCAGCAGCTGGAAACCTATATCAGGCAAGAATGGGACTAAATTCTAACAACAAAACTCCAGAAACTCATAACCTTGATATCCCAAATATTTTGAGACCCGTAGCAAGCATCAAATTTGAAATGAGCTAATTTTGTGCATAAAGTTTAAACATTGGTTATGTTATCTATGTTCTGTTGTGAATACAATATTGGCTCATGTGATTTGAAAGTCTTTTAGTTTTCATTTTATTCAAATAACGTTGCAACGTTTCTGGAATTCGGGGTGTACTAAAAGGACTAGAAGAGAAAACTAAGGAGAAAATTCTGCTATTCTAAAGCAAGACATATTTTTCTTGCATTCTGTGGCTTGGACTTTGGCATCAGTGTCTTCTCTCAATTCGCATCTTTTTAGTACTCGATGGATTCATTTCATTTAGGTCATTAGAATAGTTTGGACTAGATGCAAATACACAGTACATTGTCTTATTTGTTACTCTACTAAGGTACACAATCGTCAGCACAACTCTGGTAAGATTGGTTTAACTCCCATATGATAGATGAGTCCATACATGGGTGTTATATTTTGAATCTCCCTTTACACAAACCTAAATTAATATAAAAATATTTCAGGGCTTACACAGCTAACCTAAACTTGTAGTTTACCCTCAAAATAAAAAAAAATCCAGACTCAAAACAAGGTCATATATTCAGGCCTTGATTTGAGTAAGAAGGAGTAACTGGAGTAAAAAAGATAACTGGTAAATTTTCACCAAGCAGAGTCCAACGTTCTAGCATGCCTTTGGCGTTGCTAAGTTCATGTGAGGAAGCTGACTGAAAAAGTCGACTGAAAGTCGCAATGAAGTCTAGTGAATTTTTTTACTATAACAGACCTAAACCAAGTTGTTCACAGTGCATGTTTCAATTAGATATAAGGACACAAAATATGCTCTAACAAATGGCTGACTCAGTCAACGGGCTGCTGACCTCTGAAAAATTAGGAACAAACCATCAATAATAGCCAGCCTGCCCCAGGAACTGTCTCACTCCCTTATTTAGTCTTAGGTAGGCGGCAGTTGCTGCTGTCCTATCAATTTGGGGACAAACCTGCACATGACCCAAATAGAAGCACAGATATTGTTCTTCCACCTGCACAATTGGACACTTCTTAGGGTTCTTGAGTCACGCCAATCTCAAGAACCTCAGGACAGCCCTCAGATATTATAGATGCTACTGCCAATCATTATTGTAAATGATTATATAATCCAAATATGTAGCAGCATAAGCATTGTGTGGAATGCCCCGTTATATAGTGATGTTCTTGTACCCGTAGGAAATTCTCCAGGGATAGGTGATTTGAGGTGTGGAGTTTTACTCTCAGGTCAAGAACGTACTGAACTTTGCTTTTATTATTAGGAGACACCACCTTCTAATTTTCTTCAGTGATGTCTAAGGTGCCATGGCACAATTATTCAAATGAGGAAAACCCCATGGAAGTTTGCAGGACCTCTAGCAATGCAAACAAAAGGGATTCAAGCCACTTATCCGAATTCATAGCATCCTTGTTAATGAAGCTACGAATCATGTTTTTAAGCATTTGATTAACCCATTCAACCAGCCTGGCCATCTGCAGATGGTACACACTGGTACTAATTGATTTAGTTCCTTATAATTGAGACAGTTAACAAAGTGTGTATGACATAAATGTTGTGCCCTAATCAGTCAGGATTTCTTTTGGAAATTTGTCGTGGAGCATAAATCATAAATCACTCAGGCGGAGACAAAAAGGTTGAAGTTGCAGAAAAGTGAACCTTATTACTCTGGGGTAACAAACTGAGGCTATGTAAAACAAAAAGAGCCTGTACAATGATTCTGAACTACCCTTTTTTTACAAAAATGACAACCCCTTTTTTAAACTCACACCTCCCGGCTGCTCGCCACCAATATTTACTATTCTCTTACTGTATCTGCCTTCACCCTCTATCAAATCCCATTAGTCCAACTGTATTAGTGGAAAACATCCAGCAGGTAACATAGGCCAACCCACAGGTGTGGCCTATTTCACAATGTAGACACTCTCTACCATTTTGTAACCATGTAACCATGCATAATATAAGTTGTAATACAATTCAGTATAAATATTTCAGTCTACCCAAGTATAATACAATATGTTCAAGTGAAATCATCTCAAAATACTTCAGTGCAGTTAAATGTAGAGTGTGCAGAGATTCAAGTGATAATACATTAGTGTGCTTATGTATTCAAAACGAACACATTTCAGTGAATGCCGCCATATTAATACATATATACTTGTCAAAGTGATTTCAGAATAACATATTTGGTAACTCAATAAATCAATCAATAATTCAACCATATATTTCCCCCTTTCTGACTTACAAGTCTGACAATCCAGTAACTGTCATGCACATGATTATTGCTTACTCAGTGAGTGATTACAATACTGATCAGTGTGATTACAAAAATGTACCAGCATAAGGGTATTACAAAAAGCTTATAAAAAGAAAATCCAAGTCCTTCTGGCCAGACCATATTCTTATCTTCCAGAATTAAATCCTTCAAATCTTTTGTCCTCTGTGACTTTATGCCATGTTGAAGGATGGTTGGAGAGTCAGAGAGAGGTTTCTAGCACTTCATCTGACCCTCATTAGTTTAGCTTACACATACCCAAAAAGGTACTCTGATTCCACTAGGCGACCATTCTCCAAGTCCCACCATGTTATGGTTCCTAAAACAGCCCATCTCGGCTCCAATTGTGTATGTGCTTAGTTTTCCCTTCCATGCTTAGAATGGATGATTCTCACAAACGATTTCCCAGGGTTGTTAGTCAGAATTGTCATTAGCTGTTATGCACCTTCAGCAAGGCCCCGAAAATATAGTGGTATATCAGGCCAATCCTTAGCGATGTCAATGGAACTATCAATCAGGCGAAGCTCTTTTCATCTGCATGTATACTTAAGGTATCCCATAGTTCTTCTATGATACTCTTGATATATAGTCATATTCTAAAAAGACACCAATTACAATTATCTACATACAATGATTATAATTATGTTACACAATTCCTATATTACATCTCTTGGGTCAGAGCTTAGCACACTCATTCCCCAGGAGTGGGCAAAAAAAAAAATCACAATCAAGCAAGCCAATTCTGGGGAAAATTCCCACTCTACCTTCCTATTAGGCACGATAATGCACTCAGCACCTGGGTGCAGAAGGTTACAATGACTCTGACCCTTACAATGTACCCTACCTTACCGGTAAATCATCATAAAATGCACAAGATTAACTATGAATACATTGTCAATTAACTATGGTTACATTATCAAACACATAACTACTTGATTCAGAGCAAAACATTGATTACATATAATCTGTTAAACAAATGATTTATTAGCATCACTTCTTAACATTATCAATGGTAAACTCATGCACACTAGGTTCTTTGCTATCCAATTCATCATCAGAATCAGTATCAGTTTCGGTGTCAGTCATAGTAGAAAAGTCACTAAGGCTGAATCTCCTTCTAACTTCCCTGCCACTCTGACTTACTGCCTGTTACAATCTCAGTTTCACCACTGGTTTCTTCAACAAGTTCTTGACCTCTAGCCCCGGCACTCACATGCCTCATAAGCTTCTATAATGGCTCATCTGCCATAATACCTATTGAATGCACCGACTTAAACTCAGGCAGTTTACACACTGTAGACAAGGAGTACTAAGTAATGGCAGGTTCACGAAGAATTGCCATTTGTCCAGACACAGTCTTAGTGATCAATAATTTATTAACTGGAATCACACAATACATTACCAGGATCTGGTTTGTACTCTCTCTTTACCCATTGAGACTTTTGGTCCTCATTCAAAGTGTCTGTCCACTTTGTTTGAAACCCTCTGTATGGCCCTCACACTAGCACAAACTCTATTCCAGTTATTTTCCCCCACAAATCCAGTAAAAGTCTTCCACTGCATCACTCTGATCTTCATTAAGCGCAGTTAATGGTAACACCTTAGTTTGATCTTTACAAGGTGCTAAAGTGTCTGTACCATGTCCACCTTCCTCAGTTTTAACTGTTCCACTTTCCACTTTACCCAGTAGAGTTCCTGCCTCTAAGAGCCAAGTTACATCACATTTCCCCTTAAACTGACCTAAGTCATTGGTACCAACGGTTCACTTGAAACACTCAACTGGCATTCCAGCTCACCATGAAGCTATCTGGAGTTTCTCTATGAACTGGGGCTATTCTCACATTAATTTTTCTACAAAAGTCTCCCCAACAAGTCAAGTTAAAATGCTTTTGAAATGACAAACAATTTGCTGGGCAATAGGGACACTTTGCTCTTGACAGAAGACAAAACTGCCTGTTAAAATTTACACACTCTTCATATGCATGTGGATTTGGAACTACAACTTTGTTAGTGGGGAAGGAGTGCACATTAAACAATCAGTCTTATCCAATTCTGCCCAATTAAACCAAGAATTTCCCCATGCTTTTTCCCAATTCTAATCTCCTACATATGTAATCTTGTTGTCAAGGTCCCTCTTGCCTCTGCACTCAATGTGTCCTTAACCACTCATTAACTTTATTGCCTGATCAATGTCCATCAAGTTGTCTGACACTATGTTCACACAATGATTACTAACACACTTTATCTTCATCTTCACCCTACCCTGGCTTACACATTTACTATTTACAGCTCATCCTTTATACAATTATTTCCCCTTATGATCACACAGTACACCCAATTCTTCTGTGTCAAGCTTACTATAAATCACTTCCAATCTTTGTCACAATGGCACTTTCCCTTCTGCTGTTGCCAAACCAGTGATAGCCATAGCACAGTTACTTATCTGACTTTTGATGTAGATGTCATCACTCCTGTTGTGGCGTGTTGAGTTCATGGACTGAAAAGTTGGGAGTTGAGATATAGCTTGGGGGTGACCACTGTATATCTACAAAGTTGATTGTGCCAAATTCTTCCAGACCTCCATCTGTTTGGAGACCGCTGGGACCTGGCTGCACATCCTCACCACTGCCAGGAGCACCATCAGGACCTGGCACACCATAATCGCCCAAGCCAGCAGCACCTCCTGTTGCTGCCAGCTCCTCTTGTCCTGCTTCATCCTGAGGCTCCTCTCACCTTGGCACTTCTCCTTGTTGCTCCCCTGAAGTTTCTTTTCTTTCACCTGACTCAGAGTCACTGGAGGTCTCATCACCGTCTTGCTGGTTGTCTGGAAATACCTGTCTAGGCACTCTAGTACAGTGGTTAAGGTGATACCAAGTAGTACTACCCTCCATCTGAACGGCTGTGGGTGTAGCTCTTACCACCATAGGAACCTTCTCTTCTGGGCTTATTCCACTTCCTCCACTCTGAGGTACACCTTGTCTCCTGGAACAATTGGGTTTACTGGCTCCTCCTCAGGTTCAGGTACTCTTCTCTTTTCCTGTAAAAGATGGCTTTATGTGTAGTAGTTAGTTGTGTCATATAAACTCTCAGCTCCATTTGCAATTGTTCCAGCGTTGGCCCCTTATAAGGTCCTCTTAAATGTGACACAGGCATGGGTTGACCTGTAAGCATTTCATGCGGGGTTAGGACCGTATTTCTGTTAGCTAGCATGCGATAAGACATCAGTGCCAAAGGTAACGCATATCCACCCAATTCAGCTTAGGCGTTGCACAGATCTTATTCAACTTTGATTTTAAAGTTCCATTCACTCTTTCCACCATTCCTTGAGACTGGGGATGATGCACACAACCCAACCTTTGCTTAATTCTCTACTGTTGTAGCACTCCCTTTACTGTCTTCTGATTAAAAGCTGAACTTATCTGTCTGAACTTATTTCAGATGGAATGCCAAACCTTGGAGTTACTCTAGTCAAAAACTTAATTATTGTTCCAGCTCCTTGATCTTTTGATGGAATTGCTTTCAACCATCTGCTAAAATGATCAGTTATCACCAACATGTACCTTTTTCCTTGAATGCTCTTGACCATGTCCACATAATCAATCACCAGATGTATAAATCGTCCCTCTGGCACTGGTACATGTCACAAAGGAGTTGTAATTCCTTTCCTCACATTATTCTGAGCACACACTTCACATTTGCTCAATGCTTCATCAAACATTTTCTGCAAGTATGGACACCAATATTCCTGCTTCTTAATTATTCTCACAACCTCACCTCTTGCGCAATGATCCAAGCCATGTGCATCAGCAAAGAATATGCCAATTAAAGACAATGGGGAAATAATTAGTCCTTCACTTGAACACCAATGACCATTTCCATCTTGAGTACCCCCTCTGGTGACACGTGAGTCTTTCATGGACAGGTGCATGGATCTGCATTTCCACTAGGCCATCTAAAGTTGTTATGGCTCCACTGTCACCATAGGTGCCAAAACTGGGACTTTACACTTGGATGCTTGCTTAGCTGCTTCATCTGCTGCATTGTTTCCTTTAATAACAAAATCATTTCCTTTCTTATGCATTTTACACTTAATAACTGCTAAGTTTGTGGGTAGCATCATGGCTGACATTAATTCATTTATCTGACGTAGATGATGAATGGGCGTGCCATCTGTTTTCTGAAACCCTCTTTGCTTCCATACAGCTTGCAATTGGTGACATACACCATGGACAAAAACTGAGTCAGTATAAATTTTAACAACTTTGTTGTCTCCTAGTTTACAGGCAGGCTTCAGTCAAGGCCTTTAGTTCAGCCAGCTGAGCTGAGCATGGCTGTGGACACATTTCAGCTTTTACTGTAATAAAAGACCCATCATGCTCTCTTTGAATTGCAACATAGCATGCATGATTGCAAGGTGCATGCATCTTCTAATAGATGCATGCAATGTGGTCTCTGAAGCATGAATCATCCATAGAATAAGTTATAGCTTCATCTCCTAATGGGCTAGATTCCAAGTCTGTCATTAGCCTTGAAACCGTCAGTGACTCTGCAACACACTCATGACACTTCCCCTCATATTGGAATGGAAGCAACTTTGCTGGGTTAACAGTAGTGCATCTTCTCAATGTAATATCTGGATAAGTAAGCAAAGTCAGATACTGAAGGCTAGGGGCCTGGGTCAAAACAAACCTGCTATTCTCAAGCATTTCAATAATCTTGCGATGAGAATAAATAATCACTGGACCGCCCATAGTTAAAACCGATGCTTTCTCATAAGTATAATGGACTGCTGCTAATCCCTGACAACAAGGAGTCCAGCCTTGTGCTACATTGTCTAGTTTAGTGCTGTAATACGCTACTGGCTGCTTTCGGCAACCTTGGCAAGCTTCCTGCATCAAGACTGCTGACGCATATATATCACTTCTGTTGGCTACATACAAATGAAAAGGCTTAGAATAATCAGGCAATGCTAACACTCAGGCTGTTTGCAGTTCTTGTTTCAGTGTTTCAAATGCCACTTGGGCATCTAATGTCCATTTCAATGGGGCACTCATTGTTTTAATTGTTTCATTCATCAGCTCTCTTAAGGGCGCTGTCTTTATTGCATAATCTTCTATCTGAACTGAACCCCGTCATTCCCAAAAAAGTCATCAACTGGCCTACTGTCACAGGTTGAGGTACCTTACGTATCCCTTCCAGCTGTGACAGAGCAACTGCACAAGTCCCATGAGCCAATATTCTGCCTAGGTATTCCACTTGATGCTGACAATAATGTAGCTTAGATAAGGACACTGTATGCCCTCCCTCTGCCAACTTCCTTAACACCTTCATTGAATCCTCATGGCACTGTTCTATTGTTAGAAAGCAAATCAAAATGTCATCGACATATTGCAGCAACAAGCTTTCTATGTCTAATTTTACTAACTCTTGCCTCAATACCTTATTAAATATATGAGGTGAATGTTTAAAACCTTGTAGCATCCTAGTGTATGTGTATTGTTTAGCATGGTAAGTAAAGAAAAAAAGATCTCTGGACTCTTCAGCTAATGGCACACTGAAAAAAGCTGAGCAGAGATCAATCACTGTGAAGTACTTAGCATCAGGTGGTACATTTGCTAGGAGTGTATTGGTGTTCGGTTCTTCTGCAGGCCAATATTTTACTATCTCATTTACTACATGCAAATCATGTACAAGCCTCCTCTTAGACTTATCTGCCTTCTGTACTGGCAAAATGTGGGTGTTACACGGGCTATGTGGTTTCACCAATACTCCTGCACTTATTAAACCCATTACTATCTATTAAATTCCTTCCTGTTTCCTGTTTAAGAGGATATTGAGTTCTTCTAGGCAAGGTTGCTCCAGGCTTTATCTCTACACTGATTGGATTTGCTGCTTTCACTAAGCCTACATCTGTGTCATGATTTGACCACAGCCCTTCTGGAACTTGTCTAAGCATCAGTTGTTTTAATGAGCACTCTGCTACTTGTTCTGGCTGACTTACCATTTCCCTTGAATCCTCCTTACTTACCATTACTTCTTGTGGGATAGCTTTCATTAATGTGGTTTGCAATATCTTTATCATAGACTTGTCAGAGGCCTGCCAGATTAATTGATTATCAGTTTCCTGCCAACAAACATTCTCAGCTTCTTTAATCATTCAACCAAGGTCTTTCGAATCAAATCCTCTATTTATCAACAATGTTACATGTGGTATTGCATTTGGCACACAATAGCAGTCTTTAATGAAGTTGTTGCTATGCACCTGCATAGTTGGACCCTCCTTTCCTATGACTATGTACTGCTAGACAATTTCCACCTGCTTACCTTCTGTGGGTGTCTGCCAGTGTTCCTCAAACTGAAAGTCTCTGTCCTTATCAAACTTTAAGATAACATGATAGTCTGGTCTAGCTTCTGGCTTTCTGTAAACTGTACCTCAGTAAATCTTCCCCACTTGTCCAGTGTTTTCAGTTCTGTCTCTGTAATGTCTCCCAACCAGTAAATGTTAGCTCCTTGGGCTAAAATAACCAGTTCATACACACCTTCTTGAGTACACCAAATTTGAAGTCTCATTTTACACAAAGCATCTCTTCCTAACAGATTTAACAGGGTATGTTTTGATACTAAAATTGGAATTTTCACTGTTTTATTTTTAGTGGATAGGCTTACTGGAGCTGTCATAGGAATTAACTGCATTTTTCCAGAGAATCCTATTGTCCTGTCAAATTTGCCTGACCTGGGGAGGTGGGAAGCATAATTTGCATTTACACAAGTGTAAACTCCAGTATCCACCTTCATGGGTGTAGACCTACCTTCCAATTGAACTAATAATGTTGGCTCTTGCTCAGCTCCTGTAGCTGTTAGTGGAAGCTGTCCCTTCCCAATAGGATTCTCTGTGCACCACTAGTAACCATGATTTGGACCTGCCCAAGGATTAACTGGACCAGGTGTTCTGATTTTGAGTTTGACTTTGAGGAAATTGCCAGGGGACCATCCCCCCCTTGACCCCTGATTACATCCTCAGCAAACTCCAGGTGGACCTCTTTGCTGTCGGAACCTACCCCTCGCCCTTGCATCTGGTGTGCCATTTTGAAACCTCTGCGGAGGCTGCTGTGTATAAACTTGTATTATAGGAGCAGGAAATGCTGTCAAATCATAGGGCTGCTGAGGAATAGGAGATGCAGGCACTGTAGGCTGAGATACTTGTTTTGGTGGTTGTGCATTAGGGGCCTGTACTGCAGGTTCATCTACCACAGGAGCTGAGATTTTTTCACTCTTTTTCTTTTTACAGACAGTTCCCCTAATTGTAGCTTTGCCACTTTCCTTATCAGCTCTCTTTCTTGATCTCTGAACTTCTGCTCACTCTTTCAGTGTTTCTCCACTGCATGCCCCATGTATTCACAGAACTCCTCAGGGCTCTTGGTGTTAATCCCCACCACATACTCTAATGTCTTTCTGAGAGGATCTGGGAGCCCCTCCAAAATAGTTTTGTGGAAAAGCGATTTAATTAAGGGGTTGTTTTCAGGACAGTCATCAGTTTCCTCCTTCAATTGCTTTTTAAGTCTGTGAATATATGCAGCTGGGTTCTCCTAAAGGATCCCCTTTCAGGTTTTTTAGCTCAGCTTTTGTTGGAAACTCATCCCTTTAGGGCCTTCCACAGTCAGGGGAACTCCATCCCATCCATCACACAACTGCAGGCCTGTGATATTCCAGCCTTGTTTAGTATATTTTCCATAGATGCTTGCCCAATGACACATGCCAATAAAGCCTTTATATCGCCTAGGGCTAACATCTTCCCAATTGTACATTCTTCAAATTCTTTCAAAAAATGATTTTCTCCTTCATGGATGTCGGGTAGGGCCACTGCCTATCCCTCAAGGTCCTGCATTTGCAAAGGAATATACTGAGCCTGTCTACCCTTAATTAGAATTGGAAGTTCATTTGCATATTGGACTGGACTTTTTAGTGACTCTCTAGGTCTCAACTTTACTTGGGACACTTTTTGCTGTTTCTCTATGTCTCGCTTTATCTGCCTTATGTTTGCTTCTATCAATTCCTTATCTTCAACATTGAGTTCCTTTTGCAGCAACTCTCTAGCCCTCTCTGTGGAGGCTACACTTTCTAAATCCCCTCCAATTTCATAATCTTCTTTATAAATAGCTCTTGTTATGTAACTGCCTTGTTACTCTCCATATTCTGATTCTGACTCATCTAAAAGTATTTTTTCAAATGTATCTTCTAAGTTACTCATCCTGCCCACAGATTCATCTAGTCTTTTATTGTATTGTTCTAATTTAATTTCCAGTTGTTTTCTGTCTGCTTCCTTCCCCAGTTCTCATTTCTCTGTTTGTTATTGCATGCATCTGAGAACCTCTCTCACTTCTTGATCCAAGATGGTGGCATGGCAGTAGCATGCAGTGGCCACTCCGGATCTGAAATGGTGATATTTTGTTTCTTGGAGTGACTCCGACGGCATATGGACACTAAAACAAACGGTTTTCATGTCTACCCATGACAAACATTGCTGGCAATTAAGGAACATTCAAAAACTGCAGGATGACCTATTGGAGATGCTATGTGTCCACGGGTTGCTGCCGAAACCAGGCCTCCAGTCCTCAGCATTGCCTGATGCCAGTGGCCGGGGGAAGGTCCGAGGTGTGCGAGGAAGCGGAAACACGGCAAGTGGACGGGGGTCCGTGCTAAGCTAAGAGCTAATCCTAGCCGGCTGGCTCTCCTGTCTATTCTACTTTCCAATGTCTACTCCCTGGAAAATAATCAGGACTACATCCGACTTCAGCGGACTACCCAGCGCGAGTTTAGAGATTGCTGCGTCTTTGTTTTCACAGAGACAATGCTCAATGACAGAGTTCCGGATGCCGCCATTCAGCTAGCCGGGCTCACTGCATTTCACAGGAAAGCAGCTCTGTGCGGTAAGACTCGTGGTGGTGGCTTGTGTGTTTACATCAACACGGAATGGTGCAAGAACTCTGTGCTAGTTTCTAGTTACTGCTCATCACATGTGGAGTTTGTGACTGTTAGATGCAGGCCATTTTATTTACCTCGGGAATTCACAGCTGTGCTCATTGTCAGACTGTACATTCCCCCCAATGCTAATGCTAAAGATGAGCTCTGGGAGCTGTACAGGGATATTGGTGAGCTAGTATGCGGACTTTGAAACAAGAGGGATAAACATGCTGGATCTTGTTTACTCAAACATTCCCCACGCGTAGCATGTGGAGCCCTGCCCCCACCTCGGCTACTCAGACCACATCTCTGTTATGCTAATGCCAGCTTACAGACCGCTCATCAGACGCAACAAACCAGTTCTGAAGCAGGTGAGAACCTGGCCAGTAGGAGCCATCTCTGCTCTTAAGGATTGTTTTGAGCACACTGACTGGCATATGTTCAGGGAAGCTGCAACCAATGGCGACAACACCAACTCGGAGGAGTACACTTCATCAGTGACCAGCTGCATCAGCAAGTGCATAGATGACGTCACTGCCTCCAAGACCATCATTGCACGCTCAAACCGGAAGATGTGGATGACTGCAGAGGTGCGTGAGCTCCTGAGGACCCGTGTCTCCACCTTCAGAGAAGGTGACAAGGCGGCCCTAAGAATATGGTTGAAATTGACTGATTAATTGATTGATTTATTTTGATTGACATACCAAATATGTAATCAGATATATTATTCTGAATCACATTGACAAGTACATATATATATATATATATATTAATATGAAGGTATGCACTGGAATGTATTAGTAAGCACACTGAAGTATTATCACTGGAATGTATGCAAACTTAATATGTAATTGCACTGAAGTAGATAAGATATTTTCACTTGAATGTATTTGTATCACACTTGACACACTGAAATGTTCACACTGCACTGTTTTAAAATTTGTATTATGTATGGTTATATTGTTTTTACAAATTTAAACAAATATGTTAGCCTTTTATTTTTTAATACTCAATGGTAGGATTCTGGGCTGATAGTAGAGAATGTCTGTTTTAGGACGTAGTCCTCGCCTGTGGGTTGGCCTATAGCACCTGTTGGATGTTTGCCACCAATACAGATGGACCAATGGGATTTGATGGAGGGTGGAGTCAGATACAGAGGAAGACTGGTACATGTTGGTGGCGGGCACCCAGGAGGTGTGAATTTAAAAAAGGGGTTTGTCATCAGAATGGTATAAAGAGGGCAGTTTAGAATTATTGTGTGGGCTTACAGGGCATACAGGGTGTTAAGATTTTTTCTTATTCAGGTTCAATCTCTTTCAGACTCCGTAACCATCTCTCTCTCTTCCTCTGCATGACAAGCACTTGGAGAATGATCTTAACAGACACAAGGTCATGTTATACTCAGTCTGATTTAATGAAGAAAGTCTAGGAGTACTTATACACAGAAGCACAGGTCTCAAGGAAACAGATAATTAGAAAAACACCTTATCTGGACAAAACATATGACATAATAAAAGGTTTCCCGCGTGAGCAGTACGACACAGATAAACAAGGACAGCAAATCATGTTCTTTACGATGGCCAACCTAAACACATTTTTGTCATGTCATGTCAGGAAGACCTAGATTATCACAGGATAGAGCAAGGACAGCTGGACACCATTAACTCCTGAGTCACAAAGAGCCACAATGACGCTCCCTGGCAGCAGGGCTAAAGGGTCAAAGGACACAGAAAGAAAAGAAAAGGGACAATGATCAAATGAAAAGAAACAGGAACAAGATTTTCAATATAACACAGGGCTTATAGGGCATAACAGGGCTTATGAGCTCTTGGTAAGGCATATTTTTACTGTAGGCCTCACTTTGCTAGTCCGGACAAATAAAAATAATTTTTTCTGCAACTTCAACCTTCTCGTCTCCGCTTGAGTGATTTTGAAGTCTTTTTCTCCACGACATAGTTTTTTGGTGACCCCAACGTGATTTGATTGTGGAACATCTCCAGCTGTCCCTGGATGGGTTCGGGGCCAGGCTGTACAGGTGTGGCCACACGAATAAGGTAAGCAATATTTTGCTTTAGTTTAAGATAACCTGTGCAGTTGGGCCTTGGAGCTGGGCACGACAGTGGGAGAAGTAAAATTCCTTCAAATTAATGAACTTACGAACTTAAGTAAAGGTGAAGATGCAGACACAATTTTTTGCATGCAAAACCTGCTGAATACATTAAGTGGACCCACTTGTCCATTTAGTGGGTGGCAGGCCTAGAAAAGCCTGTAAGAGACAGGTCGCGTATAATTAAATCCTGCTGATACCGCCCCAAGAAGGAGGTCTGAACAGGCAGGCCACCTTAGGAAAGGTGAAAGCCTATGGGTTCATGTCATGTCGAGGAAGTGTATTGACCTGTTATGTGTCATTTGATTGATGTGGTGTCTGTCTTATTTGTAAAACCTATACAAGAGGTGTAGGTAGTGCTGAGGTCAGCACAGAGAGTCTGTCTTGTGTGTGTGCTGTGAACGAAATTGTGTTTGTGTGTGAAGGAGTGTAGTTGTAGATTTATGCACCTGCAGTCTCGCTAAGAGTGAGTGTGTGCGTGTGCCTGAGTTTCTCTCCTCAAGGCCAGAGGGCCTGTGGAAGGGAGTGTGTATGAGTGTGTTTGAGTTTCTCTGGCCAGAAAGGCCAGAAAGCAAGCCAGAGTGTGTGTGCAGTTTTTATCATGTTTTGAAAAATGTGTGAAGCTGTTAAAGTGTGTATGTGATTTCACTCAGCGGTGATATACTATAGGATGTATACTCTAATGCTGATGCTGGAAAGTGTAAATTCAGCGATGCTTTGCTGTTAGAATGGAAATGTGAAGCTGATCTATGTTTGTGTTGTATGTATGAAGTAAAATGTGTTTTTCAGATGAGTCCTACAGAGATCTGACAGGTGCTTCACAGAGAACACGACTGGTTAGGGCAGTACCTTGGAAAGAGGAAGAATTATTTGTTAACTCAGAGAGGTCAAACCGTGTATGCTCTCCAGCAATTCTTAATTGAGATAATTTTCATTTAAAACATCCCCTACAGTTAATCGTGAAGAAGATTGTAGTTTACGTGGAGAAGTGATTTTATAATGGTGGAGTGGAGTTGAAGCAGTTTTATGTGCAGTGTATAGAGATAGTTATTGGGGAATTTATTGTTTGGTCAACACACCCAATATACAGTAAAAAAGCGATATACGTATGTTTGATGTGGATACAACAGGAGTGTAGAAACCAAGGGAGTTGAGACTCATTTTTATAAAGATATAGCAGGACAAAAGCAAGCAGAGTGGGTAATAAATAATAAATTATTTTCGTTAACCACATGGGATCGGTCATTTGTGGAATTTCAGTGTATCCCAGTGGGACCCCTAGAATTGATAAGGCATTGGTGGAGGAAGGAAAATCTTTCTCCCATTTTGGAAAAATTAATAAATAAAGGCCCCTTAGCAGTGGAAGTAACTGATTTGAGGGAAGAGTTAGGACCAAGTTTAGAACGTATCAGGGACAGGAAAGATAATCGAATAAGTGAATTAAAAGTGTGGATAAGAATAAGAGAGAGAGAGTTCTCCTGGATTAGAATAGGAGAGTCAAGAAGGCTAATAGAAAATGTACAGAAATCCCAGCTCCATGGCTAGTCAGACTTGTAAAAGCTCAGACAGTTTCTGATATCACAGCAGGGTTGATTTGGCCAGGATCCAAGTGAATGTGTGAAAGGGAGAGTTCAGCGCAGTCTAAGAAGACAGCCTTGATGAAGTAGTGGAGAGGTTGAAGGTCAATAGTAAGTGTATGAAGGCCTTTGGATGTGTGTGAATGGAAATAGAGCAGGTGAGAGAAAGAGTGTTACAGGAAACTAGAAGAATTAGGACTTTTGGAGGGAGCGAGAATATGAAGACCTATTATGTAGAAAGCATCCTTTAACAATACTAAAGAAGAACCAGTTAATGAGAAAATTAACGGACATTGTAAACTTGACAGAAGTCAGTGAAGAGTGGCCTATGTTCACTGTCAGGAGCTATTAGGCCATAACTGGACATTTGGTAATTTAAGAGAAGATCTAGAAGATTTAAAAGATTGTGGAATACAATTTATAAGAGTCCTATTTGAAGGACATATAAACTTATCTTATATTTATCTATAGGAGAAGCACTAGGATTTCAGAGAGGAGAAGGTGTCACAGGAAAAAGGTTAAATAACCCAGAAGTAGAAATCTCTGTGGTTTTAAGGAGAGTCCAGTGGCTCTCAAGTGTGGTAATATTAGGTGGAAGAAATCCCACACAAATAGGACTTACATTAAGAGGAGTGCGTGCCAGAATAATTTCAGACAAAAGTCAAGCCCCATCTGAGCGTATGGCAAGAGAAGAGTTGAGGATGCAGGGAGTTGAGATGACCGTACAGACTCCCCTTGAAACAATATGCAGAAGACATCCACTAGCTGCAGAAAGGATTAAAAAGTTGACATATAAATGGTTTAAGCGCACCCAGAAACTTTCTACTAATTGCCCTCAGGAAGGTACATTTGATGTGAGTGTATGTGAGGAAATGAGCACCCTAATTAAAAATCACAAAGCTAAAGACTCCAGTCCAGGACTGCATCTCTACCAGGCCATCTAGTGTTGTTATAGGCTCCAGGAGTTAGCAAAAGATCAGGAACAGGCCCAAAAAGAAAATGAAGGATATCTTTGAAAAACCACCCCCTTATGCAGACTCAGTGGTGAAAAACACAGGTGGCCAGTATCCACTAGTCAAGGGAGTTTTAGCTGTTGAAAGCCAGTTTGAGCTAGAGGAGGAAAAGGGAGACCACAATACATCTAAAACCGATAATGAGCAATGGCGAGAGGCCAGAGGAAAAGGAGGGAGGTGTCAGAGCCAGAGTAGAAAGGAACCTTGTCATACTTCAACCAGAAGAAAAGAGCAGAAAGAAGTCAAAAGCAGTGAGCAGCAGTGTTATTCCTCTAAGCAACCACAAACTAGAGACAAAACACAGGATGACAGTCATGTTAAGACAATAGACTGTTATAAAGAAGTAAGAGAGACTCTCAGTAAGGGAAAACATATAAACAAGAAATGGAAAAGGAGACAGTTAGGAGGCAATTAGAAATTAAACTGGATCAGTGCAATAAAAGGCTAGATGAAACTGCGGACAGGATAAATGACTTAGCAAATACCTTTGAGACAATACAAATAGAAAGGCTGGAATCAGAACATAAAGGCAAGGAAAGCAGCTATACAGCGAGACCAGACGGTAGAGAGGATTATGAGGACAGAGAGGATTTAAGAAGTGAAGCTTCCACAGAAAGAACTGGTGATGTGTTAGAAGGTGTAGAACTTAATGCTAAAGATGATGAATTAATAGAGGACAGCATAAGGCGGCTGGAACAACAGTTAGAAGAACGGGAAAAAGCAATCCAGATGAAATTTAGGTCCAGAGAATCATTAAAGAAACCAGCGCGATATGCAACTGAATTTCCAATTTTAATCAAGGGTAGGGCAGGCCCAGTATATTCATTGACAAACACTGGACCTTGAGGGATTGGCAGTGGCCCTACCTGACATCCATGCAGTAGCTAATCGATTTATAACAGAATTTGAGGAACGTATGATTGGGAACATGTTGGCCCTAGGCGAAGTGAAAGCTTTACTGGCACGTGTAATTGGGCACGAGAGGGTCAGAAAGACACTAGAGGATGTAGTGGGACTTTATGGAAAGGCCTCAGATGAGTTTTGTGATCATGTGGTGCATGCTGTTGAGAAACACAGAATAAGTGAGCAGAAACTAAGAGAACACGAGAGAGAGCTGATGAGAAAAGTGGCACAGTTTCAATTAGGGGGACCGGCTGGAAAAAGAAAAAGTTCAAGCCTCTGTGGCAGATGAATCAGCAGTACAGGCCCCTAATACACTTGCACCACCTCAGGTGATCTCTCAGCCCACAGTGCCAGCACCTCCTATCCCTCAGCAGCCCTATGTTTCGACAGCTCCTCCTGCTCCTATAATACAAGTTTACATGCCTTCACAGAGGTTTCACTATGGCAAGGGGGAGAGGCAGACCCCAACAGCAGAGAGGTCCACCTGGAGTGTGCTGGGGATGTGGTCAGCCTGGGCATAACAAACGAAATAGTCAAACAAATCCATGGCAAGCTCCTGATGGACAAGGGGGGATGGCCCACTGGCAGTCTAGTCAAAGTCAAACCCAAAATTAGACACCTGGTATAGTTAATTCCTGGGCAGGTCCAAATCATGGTTACTAGGGGTGACCAGAGAATCCTATTGGGGTGGGACAGCTTCCATTAACAGCTACGGAAGCTGAAAAAGAGCCAACATTATTAGTTCAATTGGAAGGTAGACCTACACCTATGATGGTGGATACTAGAGCTACGAACACTTGTGTAAGCCCAAAATATGCTTCCCACCTCCTCAGGTCAAGTAAATTTGCCAAGACAATAGGATTCTGAATTGAATTGAATTGAATTGAATAGTGTGTCACGAATGCCAGGCTTACGGGGTTTGCCTGGCTGGTTGGGTTTGGCAGAACACATGTGCATGACAGGAGATGGCTGAGTGAAACTCATACTGAGTTTATTATACACACTATAAACAATCACAGGGCAGAGGTACAAAAGCGGCAGGCAGAAGAGTAATCCAGAACAGAAACAGGGTCAGTCGATTTGCAAACAGG
>JAQQZR010025575.1:0-21438 GCA_030068235.1 Notoglanidium macrostoma
TGCCCAGGGTGTACCCCGCCTCTCACCCGAAGATGCTGGGATTGGCTCCGGCTTCCCCGCGACCCAGATGGATAAAGCGGTATAGATAATGGATGGATTTATATATATATAAATCCTTTTACCGATAACCGATATATATATATATATATATAAAGCCTTTACCGATAACTTGCCCTTTAAGGCCAACTCTTGTTGCACACTTCTATAAATACACAATATTTTAACAATTAAAGCCTTTAACAGACTAGATGTATTTTTCCTTAATATTGATCTGGTTTCATATGTAGAGCATGGTCAGGTACTAGGACATTAATCAATTTATTTCCTTTTATAAGGTTGCCAGTCAAATTTTCTTCATAAAAATGTTTTATTATTCCTTCCATTCTTAACATTTAGATGTGCATTCACTTGTTTTTATTATTTACTTTTCTTTATTATATTTTGTTTATTGTAACACAGACACCATATACTATCTTTTAACTTGTGTATATATAAGTACTATACTTTTAAATATATTTCAGCATATGATCATGCAGTAAGAATGGGATTGCATTCAGACTTGTTTATTATCGAGGACCTGTACAGTATAAGTTTCAATCAGGCAGTTACAAAATTTGGTCATTGATTTACATGTTTTTCCACTTTTTGAGGAAAGGAAAGGCAAGTCTGCCAAAGTTGACATAGTATACAGCAAAAAGAACATCATGAATCAACATCAAACAGTGTATAGTTATAATTAATAATTTGATACTAATACCTTATAGTCATTCCTTTGAAATTATGTTCAGATTGACTGGGATTCTGAGGCTTTGCCAAAAAAACAAAAAAGAATAAAAAAATAATAATAAAAAAAAAAAACAGAAGCGACATTGTGTTTCTTTTAGTCTCAGTCTGCAAATAGAGAATTATAGCCCAACAAAAGTTTTACAACCAGGTCTGTGATTTTAAGCAGGGCTTGAATATAATATTTCATGTAGGTCATCTGACATTTTCACCTTTAAACAGGTGACTTAATTTCTCTTTAGTTACTTTTGCATTATTTCAACAAAAAAAGTGGCTAGCTAATATGAAAGAAAGAAAAAAGTGGTATTTTTCCAACATATAATAATATAATATAATAATAGAGTTATATTCCTGAAAAAACTGATATTACATAATTTGCAACAAACTAGCATGTACATACACATACACAGTATCTTGCACCATTTATTTTTTGCCTTTGGATTTACATTTCCACAGTTAATGCAGTTATACAGAAAAAGAGATCACAAGCTGATTTAGTTGCAGCAATCTCTTCTTTCCAGAGGAAAAACTCCCGCAGTGTCTTGTCCAAGACTGTTCAACCTGCACCTGCCATAAACTTTGACTTTGATTCCCAGGATTCCTCCAAAAACATGGCCGCTCTCCAGACTACTGAGTGGATGCAGGTGCATCGAATTAACACCACACCCAAAGACTCAAACATATATTTTTATACACATTCAGAGTTTTGTACTTTTGCTTGTTGTTTCTATTAAAACTACACTGAACCACACCTGTGTCTCCTGAACCAGTCTGTTCCTGACATCCAGAGAGAGAGAGAGAGAGAGAGAGAAAGAGAGAGAGAAAGAGAAAGAGAGAAAGAGAGAGAGAGAGAGAGAGAGAGAGAGAGAAAGAGAGAAAGAGAGAGAGAAAGAGAAAGAGAGAGAGAGAGAGAGAGAGAGAGAGGGGGGGGGGGCAGTGGCAGTCTAAAAATGAATGTGGGAAGGAAGTTAAGTTCTTAGGAACTAAGCATTTGTTTCAAAGCTTCTAGCATGTTTATTTATAAGATTCTTGTAAGATCAATCTTGTTCCTGAACTTTTTCTACCACTATCATTTAGAATGTTTAATTTTGTTCCCTCCAATTTTTATTTCTAGTTTTCTCTCCTGTTATCTCCCTGCTGTTTTTCTCAGTGTGTCCTTTGTTAGTTTTCTGGGATAAGCTATCATGAAGAGCACACTTCACTTGTTCTTGTTTATCTTGTGTTTTCACACTAGTTATTGCACTCTGGAAGCACGCAAGTTGTTATAACAGTAAACTCCTGTTTGCGAGATTGAAGTAGCCTGATCTCTCTCTCTCTCTTTCTGAAGTGTGAACCCATAGCTTGTATGTACAGCCATGGATGGAGTAGGGTCATCATTCCCTAAGCCAAATGTAGGAGAAAATATGAAGAATTGGTAATATCGCTGACGCTATGGTGTCAGTTGGGATCCCTTTCTTGACAATTTACGTGCTTGATCAAAAAATTGGAAGTAATCCTTTTCCTGCATGTGGTAGTTTTGCACTACCAGTAGTTTTGCAAAACCAGCGCTTAGATCTGCATCTGTAATGATTTATGATGGTTATGGGGATCCTGATTGGAATTATATATATATGAAAGAGTCTTTTGAGGTTTGGAAAAAGATAAAACATGTACAGTATGGGATAAACTCCAACAGGGCTCTAAACAGCAAACAATAGTGGTAGTCGATAAAAAGACTACAGAGCCTCCGCTGATAGTGCAAAACCGTGGAAACTGTGTTGCTTTATTCAAAACTACCAGACACTGAGAAATCAGCAGGAAACGAGGTAAACACTACTTTTCCTTTAGTAGCAATGAGGGGAAAACTGGTTCAAGTACATCCACCTAACCTTTCTGATATAACCCAGATCTGTAATAATTTGCCAGATCTTAGAAATGCGGATGAATTTGTGGATACTTTAAGATGACTCACTTGCTATGCACAATTAACTAGGCCTGACTTTAGGATGATTCTTTTAAAATGTCTTAAGAATCAGTTCTCTGAAGCAGAACTCACTGATGGTGTGGAATCCTTAAAAACAGATAATGACAAGTTGCCTTCAATGTAGCTGGACAGGATTTTTATTTTTGTGCTCAACCAGATTTTATAAACAGCTGTGCACGTTTTTGCTAAAGTATAATGTATGTCAATGTGACTCATCACACGCCACTAACAGTAAACAAGAATCTGGTGAATACTGTTCTGCTTATGTGAGATGCTTTACTGCTGTGTGGACAGAGCATGCTGGTTTAGGTGCAGAAGATGATACTGGGGTTTTGTATGTTTCTACATGTTTATCTAACATGTGCACAGGCAGCTGAGTTGGTTGCTCACACACATGTACTCTTTTCACTGATCAAATTGTCACTTTTGTACACTGATTCTAGATATGCTTTTGGCGTAGCACATGCTTTTGGAAAAAATTGGCATTCCCGGGGTTTCTGCTCTGCTGATGGTAAACCAATTTCTAATTCTACATTGGAACCAAAATTTATTGCAAGCCTGTACTCTTCCTAAGCATTTGGCTATAGTCAAGGTTAAGGGTCATGATACTGGACATTCTGACCAGGTGAAAGGTAACTCATTGGCTGATGAAGTTGATAAATGTGCAGCTAGAAAGTCTAGTGGTTTACCTTGTCCATTTGCAACTAATTCACTGTTTCTAGTTGTTCTCTGATGTCTCTGTCCCTAAAAATATAGATGTGAAGTTTTTGCAGTCATAAGCGACAGATGCTGATCCCTCATTTTGGACAACACAGAACTGTTCTCCATGTTCAGACAACCTCATTCGTGATTCACTTGGCCAGCTTGCTCTTCCTAAATCCTACCTTTCTTTGTGAGACATTTTCATGGTATTTCTCATGTCTTACAAACAGGGGTAAGATGAAATATTGACAAGAATTTTTGTATACCTGACCTACGCAAGACAGTAAAACTTTTGTTGTACTCATTACTTGTACTAGGTCTACTTCCACACCACAGACAGCTAAACATGATGCATTGGTTCCTGCACAGTATCCTTTTCAGTACTTGCAAATCGACTTCACTCACTTGCTGGCAAAAGGGATGATAAAATACATGCTGGTTATAGTGGACATGTTTTCTAAATGGGTGGAGGCTTTTCCATGTGCTAAGGAAAATGCAAAAACAGTAGTAAATATTTTGGCTAAGGAAATCTTTCCTCGGTATAGAATTCCATCTGTCATTGATAGTGATCAAGGCACATCCTTTGTAGCAAATGTAACACAATGACTCTAAGTATTTGAGTCATGATATTTCCATATTCCATACCACCCTCAGTCTTCAGGGTGGTTGAAAGGATGAACAGAAGGTTAAAAGAACATTTGACTAAAGCAATAATGGAAAGTGGTAAATCTTCGGTTGATCTATTATCACCACTGTGCTCATTGTCGGAGTGTATATTCCCCCCAGTGCTAATACTAAAAAGGCTCTTTGTGAGCTGTACTGGAGTATTGGCGAGCTGCAGAATTCACACCCCGATGGACTGTTTATTGTCACCAGAGATTTCAGCCACACAAATCTCAAGTTAGTGCTCCCGAAATTCCATGAACATGTGGACTTTGCAACAAGAGGGACAAACATGCCGGATCTTATTTGCGCAAACATTCCCGGCATGTACAGAGCAGAGACCCGCCCCCACCTCGGCTACTCAGACCACATCTCTGTCATGCTAATGCAAGCGTACAGACCGCTCATCAGACGAAACAAACTGGTTCTGAAACAGGTGAGAACCTGGCCAGCAGGAGCTATCTCTGCTCTTCAGGATTGTTTTGAGCACACTGACTGGCATACTGTATGTTCAAGGAGGCTGCAACCAATGGTGACAACACCAACTTGGAGGAGTACACATCATCAGTGACCAGCTACATCAGCAAGTGTGTAGACGGCATCACTGCCTCCAAAACCATCATTACATGCTCCAACTGTGCTGTGGATGACTGCAGAGGTGCGTGAGCTGCTGAGGACATGTGACACTGCCTTCATAGCAGGTGACAAGGCGGCACTAAGAACAGCGAGGGCCAAACTGTCTTGGGCTATCAGAGCAGCAAAGCGCTCACGCGGCCAGAGAATCCACAGCCACTTTCAAGACAGCGGTGACGCGCGGTGCATGTGGCAGGGCATCTAGGCCATCATTGACTACAGGACAACTGCACCTGCTTGTGACAGTGATGCCTCCCTACCAGATGTGCTTAACAACTTCTTTGCATGGTTTGACACACACAATGATGTAACAGTGAGGAAGACCACCCCTTCTCACAGTGACCAACCAGGTACTGCGTCTGACCACTGGAGATGTGACTAAAATGCTTCGCAGAGTTGACCCACGGAAGGCTGCTGGACAAGACAACATCCCTGGGAGAGTGCTCAGAGAATGTTCAGACCAACTGTCAAATGTCTCACTGACATCTCCCTGATCACTGCGGTCATCCCAAAGTGCTTCAAAGCCAGCACCATCGTTCCCGTGCCAAAGAAGTCTTCAGTGTCCTGCCTCAATGACTTTCATCCCGTTGTTCTCACACCCATTATGAAGTTCTTCGAGAGGCTCGCCATGAGGCACATCAAGACCCTGCTTCCTCCCTCACTGGACCCCCTGCAGTTCGCCTACCACCCCAACCGGTCTACGGATGACGCCATTGCCACCACCATACATCAGGCCCTCACACACCTGGACAACAAGGACACATATGTACGAATGCTGTTCATAGTCTTCAGTTCAGCATTCAACTCAATTATTCCTCAGCACCTGATTTGGAAGCTGAGCCTGCTGGGCCTGAACACCTCTCTCTGCAACTGGATCCTGGACTTCCTGACGGAGAGACCTCAGTCTGTCCGGATTGGGAACAGTATCTAGCACACCACACTGAGCACTGGGGCCCCCCAGGGCTGTGTGCTCAGTCCACTACTGTTCACTCTGCTGACTCAGGATTGTGCAGCAATACACAGCTCGAACCACATCATCAAATTTACTGATGACATGACCATGGTGGGTCTCATCAGAAAGAATGATGAGTCAGCATACAGAGAGGAGGAGCAGCAGCTAACGGACTGGTGCAAAGTCAACAACCTGTCTCTGAATGTGGACAAAACCAAACAGATGATTGTTGACTTCAGAAGAGCACGGATTGACCTCTCTCCACTCAATATCGAAGGATCCTCTGTGGAGATCATCAAGAGCACCAGATTCCTGGTGTTCACCTGGCAGAGAAACTCTCCTGGTCCCTCAACACCAGCTCCAAAGCTTAGAAATCCCAGCTGTGTCTCTACTTCCTGTGTAGGCTGAGGAAAGCCCATCTCCCACCACCCATCCTCACCACCTTCTACAAAGGGACAATTGAGAGCATACTGAGCAGCTGTCTGGTATGGAAACTGCATCGTATCGGACTGCAAGACCATACAGCAGATAGTGAGAACAGCTAAGAAGATCATCGGAGTCTCTCTTCCATCTATTACAGACACACATGCTGCATACGCAAAGCCACCATCATTGTGGAAGATCCCACACACCCCTCACACAAACTTTTCACCCTCCTGCTATCTGGCAATAGGTACTGAAGCATTCGGGCCCTCACTGCCAGACTGTGTAACAGTTTCTTCCCCCAAGCCATCAGACTCCTGAACACTCAGGGACTGGACTGACACACACACACAAATGTATATTCATCTACCATTTTTGAACATTAGATTTGGATTCGCACTGCACTGTCTTATCTTGTGATGTCTGCACTGTTTGCATGTTTGCACTTTGTTGTTTTTGCTATGTTTGCACATGTTTGCACACATGCACTTTATGTTGTCTTATGTTGTCTTCTGTTGCACATGTGCACTTTTGTACTTCTGTGTTGTCTTAAATGTATCACCCTGGTCCTGGAGAAACATTCTCGTTTCACTGTGTACTGTATCATCTGTATATGGTTGAAATGACAATAAAGCCACTTGAACTTGAACTTGATTACCAGCTGTGCTTTGTGAGATCAGAATGACACCTAGCACCACGACTAAATTGTCACCTTTTGAAATCCTGACAGGACGACCTTTCCTGACCCCACAGCAGAAGCATATCCCTGGTTTTTCTTTTACAGGAGATCTGGATGTTGTAGTTGTTGATTACTCCCAGGCCTTGATTGAAAAAATTTAATAGTATGCAAGGTTATGTGTCTTGTTCTTTGCCTATTCTCACAGAGAAGTCATCCTTTTGTTCCCGGTTACCAGGTGCTGGTGAAATCTCTCAATCATCAAAAAATGATTTATGTTCAGGTTGATTTTCTCCTTACATGTCTATGATTGCTCCTGTCATTGTAATTGTAGTATTGATTACTTCTGCCGCTGTCTTTATTTTTTTCCTACAGTCATTCATTGCTCAAAGGCTAAAGTCTATCATGAATCCTAGCTTTCCTTTTGTAACAATATCGAAAGAACAAGATTTTATTTTTTAGTGTTTGTTCTTATAGAAGAAAAGGGGCATTGTAAGATCAAAATCCTGTTCCTGAACTTAATTTTCTACCATTATAATTTAGAATGTTTAATTTTGTTCCCTCAAATTTTTATTTCTAGTTTTCTCTCCTGTTAGCTTCTCTGTTGTTTTTTCTCTCTGTGAAGAACAGATTTCACTTGTTCATGTTTATCTTGTGTTTTCTGCCAGCTGCTTAAGCTAAGCTGTTTTCTTGAGAATGTACTCTGACACACACACACACACACACACACACACACACACATCTCTATGTATAAATACATCTAGATTTTCTGTAGTAAAGTTAGACTTAGTTTAACATGACCCTGTGTCTGTTTGCTCATTCTCCAAGCACATCATATGGCAGAAGAGAGCTTGATGACCAGAATCTTCTGGCTGGCCACATCGGAATTCCATTCAATGGCTGTCAGGTGGCAGGAGAATAATGTACAGGGTGTAACTTTTTGGACCAGTTCAGCTCCCTGGGAAAGTACCACTCTGACTCCAGAATTGGAGGCACACATCACCATAAAAAACTGTTTGAAAGGATCTGGTTGCATAAGGATGTGAGAGGTGAAGAAGCATCTCTTTAACTAATTGAAGGCTGGTTCAGTTTAGAGGTTCAGTAGAATGGCAAGGCTGGAGAGGTGAACTGAGTTGGGGTAAGGTCACCCAACTGTAGTCCCAAAAGTTCGCGAATTTCAGAAACTGTTGCAGGTAAGTAGGAGTGGGCCATTCAGTGACAGCTTTGACTTTTTGAGCTTTGAGTTTGTTATGTAGTAACCGTTGTATGATAAGATGGCAGTGTTCCTGATGATTGTCAGAGAAAATTAGGATATCGGTCAGGTAGATCAAGGCACAGTTTAATGAAGTTCCAAAGGACAACATACACCAGGGCCTGGAAAACTGCTGGGGTGTTAGTGAGACCAAAGTGCATTACAAGGTATTTGAAGTGCCCAAGAGGTATGTTAAATGCTGTCTTCCTTTGTCCCCCTTCTGAATCCTGACAAGGTCCTGATATGTCCTTATGAAGGTCCAATTTCATGAAGATGGTCATCTAAAGGTGACCTTGAAAGGTGATACTCAGGAGAGGCAAGGTGTATTTGTTATTGATGGTAATGTTGTTGAGGCCATGGTAACTAGTGCAAAGATTGAGCAAACCTTCTTTCTTTCCCATAAAGAATAAACTGGCTCCTGCAGACAAGGAAGACAGACAGATGATACCAGGAGCCAGATACTCACTAATTTGCAGTGGATATTAAAAGTGTACACATCCCTGTAAAAATGCCAGGTTTTTGTGATGTAAAAAAATGGGACAAAACATTTCAAAACTTCTTCCACCTTTAATGTGACCTATGACCTGTACAATTCAATTGAAAAAAAAAAATAAAAAATCTGTCAGGGGAAAATACAAAAAATAAAAAACCTACAATAAGATGTGGCATAAGTGTACACACCCTTAAACTAATACTTTGTTGAAGTACCTTTTGATTAAATTACAGCATTCACTCTTCTTGAGTAGGAGTCTACCAGCATGGCACATCTTGACTTGGCAATATTTGCCCAATCTTCCTTGCAAAAGTCTTCCAAATCTGTCAGATTGAGTCTCTTGTGCACAGTCCTCTTCAGGTCACCCCACAGATTTTCTATTGGATTTAGGTCTGGGCTCTGGCTGGGCCATTCCAAAGCTTTAATTTTCTTCTGGTGAAGCCATTCTTTTGTTGATTTGCATATACAGTTGGGGTCATTGTTGTGTCGAAAGGTGAAATTCCTCTTCATCTTCAGCTTTCTAGTAGATACCTGAAGATTTTTGGCCAAAAGTGACTGGTATTTGAAACTTTTCATAATTCCCTCCACCTTGACTAAGGACCCAGTTCCAGCTGAAGAAAAGCAACCTCAAAGCATGATACTGCAACCACCATGCTTCACCATGGCTATGGTGTTCTTTTGGTGATGCTAAGTGTTGTTTTTGTGCCAAACCTACCTTTTGGAATTGTGGCCAAAAAGTTCAACCTTGGTCTCCTCAGACCATAACACATTTTCCCACATGCTTTTGGGAGACTTGATGTATTTTTTGCTAATTTTAGCCAGGCCTGGGTGTTTTTCTTTTTGTAAGAAAAGGCTTCTGTCTTGGAACCTTACCCCATAGTCCAGATATATGGAGAATACAGGAGATGGTTACATGTAGTACACAACCAGTACTTGCCAGAAATTCCTGCAGCTCCTTCAGTATTGCTGTCAGTCTCTTGGCAGCCTCCCTGACCAGTTTTCATCTTGTCATTTCATTAATTTTAGAGGGACATCCAATTATTGGCAATATCACTGTTTTCCCATATGTTCTCCACTTTTTGATGACTGTCTTCACTGTGTTCCATAGTATATCCAATGCTGTGGAAATTTTTTTGTACCGTTCTCCTGGCTGATACCTTTCAACAATGAGATCCTTTTGATGCTGTGTAAGATCCCTGTGAACCATGGTTTTTGCTCTAGCAGGCAACTGAGTAAATGTCAGGAAAATTCTACAAGGACAGCTGAGCATTATTTGGGGATAATCAGTCTCTTTAATTAATGGCAGGTGTGAAAAGTGAATGTTGGAATTGAATCAAAAGGTGCTTCAAAAAAGTATTAGTTTAAGGGAGTACACACTTATGCAACCAGCTTATTGTACATTTTTTATTTTTTATATTTTTTCCCCTAACAGATTTGTTTGTTTTTCAATTGAATTGTACAGGTTATAGGTCACATTCAAAATGGGAAAAGTTTTGAAGTGATTTATTGTGGTCCCGTTTTTTTTTCATCACAAAAACCTGGCATTTTAACAGTGGGGTGTACACTATTTTAATATCCACTGTAGGTTTCCATGGCTTCAGTCTCAGGTCGGGACAGGCTGAAGAGCTTAGCCCCTGCGAGGAGGTCAATGAGACAGTCATAAGTGCAGTGTGACGGTAGTGAAAAAGCTAGGGCCTTCCCCAGTTCATGGTATTTGGTAGGAACAGAGGAGAGACCAGGGGTCTCTGTGGATGTGCATTGCATCTTCCTAGTTCCCTGCAGTCATGAGCAGGCACCAGAGGCTCTCTGGCCTGGAACAGTGGGGTAGAGGGAGGTGATACTGGTTGGAAGGCCTGTGGTTGGTCAATGTTAACACTACACAACAATTTTTTTGAAAAGTCTTGCTTCCGGAAAAGTTTTGCTGATTGTGATAGGTACCTACTTGGTATGAACAAATATAGTTTTGGTTTTACTGCATCACATAGGAACTCTGAGACATAGACATTTATATGTTTACTGACAATAACATATTTAGTCATGTTTATGTTTCACATAAGCTATTAAATTCATCCATCCATCCATTATCAATATCGCTTTATCCATCAGGGTCGTGGGGCAAGCTGGAGCCAATCTCAGCAGACTTAGGGCGAGAGGTGGGGTACACCCTGGGCAGGTCGCCAGTCCACCACAGGGCCAACACAGACACACACACTCGCATTCACACCTATGGGCAACTTAGAGTAGCCAGTTGACCTAATCTGTATGTCTTTGGCCTGTGGGAGCATCCGGAGGAAACCCATGCATGCACAGAGAAAACATGCAAACTCTGCACAGAAAGGCACCCTGGGTGACCCGGGGATCGAACCCAGGACCTTCTTGTTGTGAGGTGACAGTGCTAACCACTGCACCACCATGCCGCCCCTCTATTAAATTCAACAGAATTAAAGTGTTTTGCTCCTGATTTTCTTTTGTATTCAATTTGTGGTGCATCATGTTGCAGTGTCCGACAGTAGTCAGCAAGCATTGACAGATTCCAGTTGCCCTGGTATCGTTTCTCCATTGTAGCAATGTCCTGGTGAAACCTTTCACCATGTTCGTCACTGACAGCACCAAGATTTGCTCAGAAGTCCAAGTGTGAGTGGAGGAAATTAATCTTGAGTGACATGTTGCACTTCATTGTCTTGTATGCTTTGAGAAGTTTGTTTACCAGCTGAATGTAGTTTGGGGCTTTGTAATTGCCCAGAAAATTGTCAACAACGTCTTTGAAGGCTTTCAAAGCAATTCTTTCTGGCCCAACTAACAGATCTTCAAAACACTTGTCATTCATAACATGTCTGATCTGGGGGCCAACAAAACTGCCCTCTTTGATCTTGGCTTCAGTTATTCTTGGGAACATCTCCACCTTTGCCTTCCTTGTTCAGTGCTTTCACGAAATTCTTCATGAGTCCTAGTTTTATGTGAAGAGGAGGCAAAAATATCTTTGGACAAGTGATCCAAGTTTTACGGAGTGGCCAGTTCTGTCGAGAATAGTGTGACTCTTTGGTATGAGACATAATGCCCGACACCAAAAGGTCTATAGCATCAACCTTACTTATTGTTATATTGCTACAGATACTATACATTACTATACTGATACTATACATACACACTTACTATCTATATTAACCAAATGAGCAGGATTGGTGTATGCAAGCCACCTTTATAGCATGCTAAGACAGCGTCAAACTCATTCAGACCTGCCCAGGCAAGCCCAGGATGTCAACTTCCACAGAACAGCTTCCAACCTGGCCTGATTCCATGCATTCCATGTCACGGTGGTGTGGTGGTTAGAACTGTCGCCTCACAGCAAGAAGGTCCTGGGTTTGATCCCCGGATCACCCAGGGTGCCTTTCTGTGTGTAGTTTGCATATTCTCCCTATGCATTTCCTCCTGGTGCTCCGGTTTCAAAGACATGCAGATTAGGTCAGCTGGCTACTCTAAATTGGCCATAGGTGTGAATGCGAGTGTGCGTGGCTGTTTGTCTGTGTTGGCCCTGTGGTGGATTAAATTTAATTCAAAAGATAGAGGAAAAAGGAGAGGCTTGTGATGGAAGAACTGTATTCTGTAATGTAAGTGATAAGAAGAAAATATCTTCTGTGTGAGAAACCTTACTGACTTTTATAAAGCACTGACAATTCTTCTGTTAATAAATGTCTCCTAGAAGAAAACTTTATAAAATCGATTATAAGCTTTTCTTTGTTTTATAACACACTTTTAATCTCTTAGATTCTTAGGCTTAGATTACATGGGTTAACCATCTTAAAAGTCCTTGTGTGTGTTTCTCTCATCACAAGTGAGCTCTGCAGCTATCAATAGAGTCACCTAATTCGAGGTAAATCAAATATCCTTCAGAAAATGTATTATTATTATTATTATTATTATTATAATTATTATAGCTATAGCTATTTCTTATCCTGGTGAGGCAACCATCATCAAGTTCTATCTCATTCTTAGATTATTTTATCCATGGGACTGGTGCCCCATTGTCAGGCGATGGACGCAAGTGGAGGCTTTTTGTTTAAATTAAGTGTTTAATTAATTAAGTTTTTATTTAACAAACCAAAACAAGACTTTAAGTATGAGCATGGCCTCTATACAAATAACCACACAGCTAAAAGAACTTTAATAGGGTGCTTAGCAAGACACAATAAAACACAGAATGAGGGTGATTAGTGAGGTACGTATGTCACAATCTCATGTGACATGCAGGGGCTGATGGGTAGTGTACTTCCGCCCTACTATGACAGAACACCCCCCTTTAATGCACTGTGCCCAAAGTGCAATATACAGCCAAAGGGGGATGTGATATCCTCCACGAGATATGAAAGAGGGGGGAGCAATATATAACTTAAAGCTAGAGTAAGGAGCGATGTTGTCAGTGAAGCAGGAAAGTGGAGCAAGAAGGCAGTGATGTCCTTAGAAGGGAGATGGAGTGATGCCCATGGCATGGCAGCGGGCCGTAATGGCAGGGCAGAGGCCTAGAGGGACGTCATGAGCTGAACAACAAGGCAGAATGACATTCTCAGTGGGGCAAAGAGGGAGAGATATAGTCCCAGCCTGGTCAGGATCACCCTCCTTAAAAAAAATTTTGAGGAGGTGCATGGCTTTGAACCATTTTGGTGTGGCATTTATCCTTTCCGCCTTAACCCTGTTGTTCCCACATCTACATTCATCTCTAAGAGTTCCTGCTGAACCCTGAAAAAGTCTACTGCACTCATAGGTTGGTGTATTTTCTGTTAGTAATGGTAGCTGAAGACGGATGTAAGTGCAGGCTTTTTAATTAAACCAGGGGAAACACAAACAAATAACCAAAAGAGGACTATAAGCATGAGCATAGATTCTAGATAAGAAACAACGTGCATCGTGGGTGACACACGACAGAAGTTAGACAAAGAAAAACACATCTAATATAAATGAAATATGGTGCTTAACAAAACATACTGAGACAATGAGATTCTGAGGATGATTAATGAGGCATGTGGCAAGGTCATGTGATGTGCAGGGGCTGAGTATTTCCACACTTCCATGACACCCATTTAATAGAATTATTATACTATTTTATTATAATTATAAACAAAAAAATTCTTAAGTCAGTAGTAATCATTTACCCACCTTAGATACCCTATAATGCTTTACTAATGTATTCATTAAGGGGTGGGTACACACATTCAATCAGGCTATTGTCATTTATTTCTTTTTTTCCTAAAACATTTCTGTTTGTTTTCCATTTGAATTTTGTTTGTTCCACGTTTCTTGCTTGGTTTCATTATTCACATTACAAAATCCTGCTATTTTAACATGGGTGTGCAGACTTTTTATATCCATTGTACATACTCCATTGGAAGGTGAGTATAGTGAAGCTACTCCACAGTCAACTTCACATGACTGAGGCAGTAATTAGAAGGTACAATATGCAAGCTAACTTTATTGTCATTAACAACTGTGTACAAGTACATAGTGAGATGAGATAGTATTTCTCCATGATCACAGTTCACACAAAATAATAGCATTAGGTATCTAAAGTGCAGACAGTGGACATTAGACATATGACAATATACAATCTGATTGCATGTAAATGTATTAATGATTTAATTAGATCATCGGAGGTTGCAATGGAGCTTGGAAAAACTGCAATGTTTTTTTCTGCATGGGTAATGCCTCATCTCAAAGAAACACATAAGGCAGAGGACTTCTGTGTTCTGCTCCTCGATCCTGACTGGTAACAGGAAGCTCAAGGTTGCCATCTCTGAGAGAGTTGTACAGCAATGAAATGAATCTCCATTTGCAGGATACTTGTGAAAATATAAAAGTAAATAAATATTTACAGCTTAATACAATCTGTCTATATAATCTAACATATCATAACATAACAGAAATTAACAGGGCATAATACAAAAGTATGAATTCAAAGGGAATAAAGAGGTTCAGGCTATGGCACAGAAACAGAGGAGAGTGGCTGACAGTGATCAATATGTATCATACTGTATATCATGGTTACATGTATTGTAAATGCTAAAGCAAAAATTCTTTTCTGTCTCTTTACAATAAATGAGAATGAAACAATTATATTAATATATAAATTTTATATTAATATATAATATATGATATTCAAGTATTTCCAACAGGCCAGGTTAAGGCTTTTTCTGGCTGGTAAGGTTGTACAAAATTATCAAAAATTGTGCCCAATGACCATGCTGCAAGTATAAGCAAGTATACCATGCTGCAAGTATAAATTCCAGGTCCATTGCTGACATCTGACCTTACAATATATTTACACCTCACAAAAGTTGCCATTCTGAAAAAGAAAGTGTTTTCCTCGTGGTTGGAGGTGTAATCCAAACACCTGATCCCAACAGTCAGATAATGTTACTTACATTAATGTTTCAAAACAAAGTGTAAGGAATGCTTCAAGTGTAAATGCCTAGTAGATGGCTATATAACGACTTAAATTTAATTGACTAGTGCACACGTGGTCAGTGAGTGACAGCTGTGAAATTATGGAGCCTGGAAGCTGACAAATAAATCTAAATATGATTTTTACATAGTGAATTTGTATGAATTACATACACATTACACTGAATAAAACAAAAATTGTTTCTGTGGTGTATAATAAATTGACATTGTACCATTGAACTTCTAGGGTTAAGAAATTTTTTTGAAGAAGAAGAATCAGATGCTTAAATACAAATTCCCCCAAAATAAATCTTAAAAATTCAGATTTAAAGATATTGCAAAAACAGATAAAAAGAAAACAGGTAAATATGCATTAGGTCAGAGGTGAATTATTCTGGATAAATTCAGAGACACTTTTAGAGTGGTTGAACTCATTTAACTAATTATTGTTTTGTGGCACGTTTGCATCCATGACTATGGATTTGAGATTTATTGTTATTAAAAAGAATGTACTAACTTAACTTTGCAGATTCCCATAACTAATTTACACATTCAAACTCTGAATCTGAATAAATCAAACATAACTACAGGTTTTGGTAGTTTGGATTATCCATCCATCCATCCATCCATTATCTATACAGCTTTATCCATCTGGGTGGCGGGGAAGCTGGAGCCAATCCCAGCATCTTCGGGTGAGAGGCGGGGTACACCCTGGGCAGGTCGCCAGTCCACCCAGGCCAACACAGACAAACAGCCACACACGCTCGCATTCACACCTATGGGCAATTTAGAGTAGCCCATATGCATGTCTTTGGACTGTGAGAGGAAACCGGAGCACTCGGAGGAAACCCACGCATGCACGGTTAGAACATGCAAACTCCACACAGAAAGGCACCCTGGGTGACTGGTGATCGAACCCAGGACCTTATTGCTGTGAGGCCACAGTGCTAACCACTGCACAACCGTGTCGCCCTAGTTTGGATTATCTACTAATACAAAATTGTACATGTGAAGCCAGCTAACAGCTAGTGTGACCTATTTTTGAACTGCAGATCATGCTATGTCACACGTTCAAGCCAGGGAACACAATTTTTATTTGATGTCAATCAACTATAAAGCTTTATTTCTATACAAGGACAAATCATTTATATTTGTCAATTCTATATTCAGACTGTAGTGGCACATTTTCCATATAATATTTTCTAATAAAAAAATGTTTGTTTTATTTCACAAACTAGACTAGTAGCCTAATATATATGCGGGTTACTAAGGCATGGCAGCATGGTGGTGTGGTGGTTAGCACTGTCACTTCACAGCAAGAAGGTTCTGGGTTCAATCTTTCTAGCTGACTGGGGCCTTTTTTGACTGTTCTCCCAGTACCTGTGTGGGTTTCCTCTGGGCTCTCTAGTTTCCTCTAACAGGCATGCTGATGCAACTTAGGTGTGAATGTGAGTGTGAATGGCTGTTCATCTCTGTGTTATCTCTGAATTCCTCTGAGTGTGGCTATCACGTCACGGCTGCGATGCAGCTGCCAGAGCTGATCATGGCCACTCTAGGCAATGCTTGTGATTTCACAGATGCATTTCAGGAGCATCCCAGAAGAGACTCTACACTCCGCTCTGGTAAAATTTTGTGCCTGGTCTATTTTGTCCACAAGCTGCCTTCAAGCAGAGGACATCGAGCTGGGCAGGAAGTGGAATGGCATGATATCACTACAATCAGGCAGGTGAAATGCTAAGTTTATGAAAGACTCTGCTTCTGAAATGCTCCTGGTGGGGCATGAAGCCAAACTGAGAATGGAACAGAACTGTATCGCAGACGCAATATCACAGAACCGCGCCCAGTGGAATCCAGACTTTAGTCCTGCGTCAGATTGCTGACCTGCCCAGATTGTCCGAAGTCAGCTGAGATTGGCTCCAGCTTTCCCATGAACCATAATGGATAAGCTATATAGATAATGGATGGATTACTAAAGACTGGTGCATATAGTTTTTTATAAATTTGGTCTTTATTTGTCCTATGAGGTTCTTACTCATTCCCAAATCACATGAAAGAAATGACCTCTCACCTGCGCACCTTTTTTTGTGCTCTGAGAGATCCCAGAGATCCCCACAGCTCTGTTCTCTATTCCTGAGTTTGCACAACATTCTTAATCCCCAACCATAACTACCAGTGGTAGACACAGGCTTTAGTTTGTAAGTGATATTTCTCTGTAGATGTGAGCTGCTAAATTGAGCTATGAGGCACTAACTGAGCCAAAGGACTAAGCTGAAGTGCTGCTTAAAGGCCATGTGTTCTACATATGTGCACTGAAAAATAAAAGTAAATGTGTTTTAAATTATTATCCATACAGATGAATTGATGTAGGGAATATAAATGTTTTGTTTTCATTGATTTAATGTAAGGGCGGCACGGTGGTGCGGTGGTTAGCACTGTTGCCTCACAGCAAGAAAGTCCTGGGTTCGATCCCCGGGTCACCCAGGGTGCCTTTCTGTGTGGAGTTTGCATGTTCTCCCCGTGCATGCGTGGGGGTGCTCTGGTTCCTCCCACTGTCCAAAGACATGCAGATTAGATCAACTGGCTACTCTAAATTGCCCATAGGTGTGAATGCGAGTGTGTATGGTTGTTTGTCTGTGTTGGCCCTGTGGTGAATACTTGGTTCTGTGTGTACTGTTTTCGTGGGAGCACAAGAGAGTTGGGAAGGTGAATTGATTGGTATGAAAATGAGCTAAGTAATGTATTGCCATATGGCTGCAAATAAAGAAGATTTACCCAAAGGGTCACCTGAATTATCTTTCCACACACTAGCGAAAAAGCTTCCCAGAAGGGGGGCAAACCCTGGATTGTGATGTCCATACCCTTTTGCCCAAATATGATGTCTTTATGATGACAGATATCCAGGGCACCATGTCAGCACATCTTTCAAGCAGAAAGATCAAAACACATGCACAGCTGTCGGTCCTTCCACACTCATATAGCAGTTCCTGCACCTGACATTTGTAGTAGGGAAAAAAGAAGACTGCTCTTTTGGTATATTTTTACATTCATTGGATGCAGATCTTCCAAGCAAAATGTGTAAAGATTGGCAGGTCTGGTTTCCTTTTTGGTGTTTTCCATCTCACCCGTGTCTCCCTGCAACTCCTTTCACCATACCCAATAGTTTGAATTCCTCCGAGCTAGGGAAAAAATTTATAAAATACTTTGTATGAAATTTCTTCATTGATTTACAGGTGCAGGTCTTTCCACCCTACTCAACCTTTGTACTCAATGTAGTGACCTATTTAGTAACCACAGCAATGTGGTTGACAACCATTTGACAACCAGGTACTGAGTCCTCAGTCTGAAACAGTATGTCTATACTATTTCAGTAGCCTAGTCACCTGAAGTAAATGTTACTTGCAACAGTTCATGAACAGGCAACTTGTGGAGTTTACATTGGTGGTAAAATAATCACTAAAGAATTTGGTGAGTTATGTTTTTTTTGGCTAACTTGTTCATACATTTTAGATTGTGTTTTAGATATTTCTTACCCAACTTCTTTATTTAACTTCCTTATGTATATAACATGATCTTTCATAGCAAAATTCTCAGAGTTGATATTCTGGTGTTGAATATATGGTTAAATCGACACTGTAAATATATCGTTTAACACTAAAGGAATCAATTGCATAAGAGAGTTAGTGTCATTGAGAAGTGTTGGAGATTAAACCCCTACAGAGTTATGAAACTTGGGTCTGGTGTTAATCAGAGTTCATTTTTAAATATGGATACATTTATTTTGACTCGGCATCTGTGTTGAATTATTAACACTTTAGAAAGTGTTAAATTACCACTGCAATTATTGGGACAAAATAAACTCAGACATAGTGTTAAAATGAACTCTCTCAGAGTTGATATAACACTACAGAATTTACCATGTTGTAGGTAGATATAACCTGAGTTAAGCTACAAAGTTAAGAAATATGTTACATATTTGTTTATTCACATAGACATATCAAATTTAGTTTGGATTTTTGCTCACATTTAGGACAGAAACATTCATCTGATTATCACAGTTTTCTGCAGCAACAGGCTACAGAACACTGACTTTATTACTTTGCAAAATGCTTATTTTTATCACCATGAACGTAATTACTGTTACCTATATAATATTAACATGCATCGTGGGTTTGCATATAAATATATGAAATATATGAAAATATATGAAAAGTGCTAGGCAGTCTCATTGAAAATAAGCTGTGAGTGAGAGAGAGGCAGAGAAAGGAACTCTACTAATTAAAATACTTATTAAAATAAGTTGTCAGGATTGTCAGAGTAAAAACCACTAGACATGTGTCTTTTAAATGAGGTGATTTATGGCAGAAAATCAGAAACTTTAATAGTCTCCAGACAGACAGAACAGGATCATGGATCTTCTGCTCTAAACCAAGATGTAAAAAGGACATATTTTGGCCATTGTTGTCTAGAATTGAAACAGAAGTGAAATTAGGAGATGCTGTTAATGTGGAAAAAATGACCACATTGTGTAAGGGTGATTGAGGAAGTCATGTCATAAGAGGTGGCACCTGACTCCTAACTCTGTATAAACAGCCTACACAGCACAGCTGTCAAAAAGCAGCATGACACACACACTCTAAATTGGTAGCAGGGTAAGTGCTTCTTATTATTCTTTTTTTTTTTTACTTAAATAAATAGAAAAACCATTCAAATATATTCAAGCCATTTTATTCAGAATAGTTTTTTTCCATCACATAACTAACTGTTTGTATTTAAGGACGTATTCAGTGTCCACTCTCAGATTGTAATGTGACAGTATTAAGTGTTTTATTGGTGAACATGAATGTGCCTAATCAGAGTGATCCAGATCAGCTTTTTCCTGTTAACATGCCTCAGTTCACATTGAACTTTTTGACTGACAGTGTTACAGAATCTGAGCAGTTGATTATGAATTCTATCCGATTCAATTATCAGACGATTTCCTCCTGCCACAATTCCATGTTTTAGTTTATTCACAATCAGTCAAAGAGTAGTAAGTTTTTAAATAGTATTGTAAAAATAATTCACTAATAATATATCATTTACTTAGGGATAAATAATGGGCAGCATTGTGTTGTAGTGGTTAGCACTGTAACCTCACAGGAAGAAGGTTCTGGGTTGGACCCCTGGCTCAACTCCCTATGTGGAGTTTGCATGTTTGCATGTACCTGCATGGGTTTCCTTACACAGTCCAAAGACAGGCAGAGTAGGTCAGCTGGCTACTCTGAATTACCCATGATGTAAATGTGAGTGTGGAAGGCTATCTGCCTCTCTGTTAGCCTTATCATAGTTTGGTGGCCTGTCCAGGGTGTACCCCACCTCTTTCCCAAAGTCAGCTGCTATTGGTGCCAGCTTCCTCTGGAAGCTGCAATGGATAAGAAGCATAGAAAATCGATGGATGCATTTTAAACATCTAATGTAATGTATAAAACGCTTGGGGGTGTGCTGTTATAAGAAAATAATTAACAATGATGTGGTGTGATACAGACTGATAAGAAGCTGAGAAGATGTCAAATGTGATTATTTCCCAATAACAAAATGTTTTATTCTTTTTTTGCCACAGCACTTTGTCAATGCTACTATTTTGAAATTTATTAAAGAATGACACTTGATGAATTTGATCTATTTATACTTCGTTTCTTCCACCCTAGCTCCTGTTATCACTTCCATTATAATAGCTAAAAACAATCATTCTATGACCGACCACTCTTTTTTTTCCTCAATATATAATTTAATAAGACAAAAATACAGCTTGTTGTGTTATTGAGAACGTTCAAGAGTCAGAAAATTTACTTTCTAAAACATTAAATAAACGTCTCCTCACAGAAAACTTCACTATATCAACAATTACTCACATTTTAACCCTTGTATGTGGAGTGTCATCATATAAGTCCCTGTGTAAGTTGTTACTATAGAAATGATTAATCAATCCATTTATTATTAGGCTTAGATTGTGTGGAACTACTGTTAAATAGAAAATACTGTAATAGAAAAGTAATCAACACCTTTTAAATATCATTCAACAGTGCTGTGGTATAATAATTATACATAAACTATCATGAACATGGCAAATTTAACTCCTTTTGAAGGCTTAGATGTTTATGTTAAACTGTGATTTATGTTGACTAAAAGTAGATTTTTAATCAGGATTCAAGATATTTAATCAGGAGTTGAGACTGAAATTTGTGATTCAATTTAAAAAATCATCTGCAGAAGACCTAGCCCTAACTGTTCCTAACTCCTGCTGCAATAAGCACATGTAGCTAAAGCAGTATTCTTGTTTCCACAGGGCAAAAGCAGGATTGGCTTTTACAGTTTTACCATGGACACAACAGATTTCACGCTTGATTATAATTATGGATCTTCTGACTATGGAAACTACACAGCTGATAACCTGACGTACATGGATGTGTCTCACAATGTACACCAC
>JAQQZR010025781.1:0-21417 GCA_030068235.1 Notoglanidium macrostoma
ATCTATCTATCTATCTATCTATCTATCTATCTATCTATCTATCTATCTATCTATCTATCTATCTATCTATCTAAATTGTCACCTTTTGAAATCTTGTTAAGGAGACCTTTCCTGATGCCATGGCAAAAGGGTAACCCTGGTTCTTCCTTCACAGGCGATCTGGATGTTGCAGTGACTGACTACACCCAGGCCTTGACTGAAAAACTGAGTAGCATACATGGTGATGTGTCTTGTTCTTTACCTCTTCCTACAGAGAAGCCTAGTCGTCCTTATATTTCAGGTGACCAGGTGCTGGTGAAATGTCAGAATCCGCGGAAGGTGGGAGAGGCTGCTTACAGTGTAATGATGGAAGTCATCACTGTGACTCGGACGGCGGTGTTCACTAACCTTCAGCCACAGCGGATTCACGGAAGTCGGCTTAAGAGAGCTCCAACAAAAACTGCAGAGATAACTCCTATCAAGCAGGCCCAAGGGGCTACCATGCAGGAGAAAGGGGCAACTGTTATCAAGCCAGCTCTGTAGGGAGCCCAATGCTGGAGAATGCTCTTCATTACTCACACACATTTATGAATCATCTGATTATTGCCGATTAATTTTGCACGCTACCTCACTCACTCCTTTATGCCACAGAGGTTGTCCAAAATTGACATGTTGAAGTGCTGTCCCAATTTAGGGAACGAGGGATTGAGGTTTGATATTCGCTGAAATCACCCTTTTGCTGGAGGTGTGCCTGAAGTCTACTAGGGAGCAGACTTAGTGTAAGAGAAATTCACCTTCGGTGACACCAATACCTGACAAAAGCACTAGCTGGAAGGAGAATTTGCAAAAGATATTTAATTTAATCAATATAAACATATAAAATAATATTTGCTTTATTCATCATTACTCACTATAGGAATCATGGTGGCCTTCTCATTGCTATCTGTTCATTTTCTTTTACATATGTAATTATAATATAATGTTAATTAAAGGCAAATGAAGAGCATGGAAATAACTTGACCAAAGGTTAATGGGATTTCAAATACTCAGTCATTTTTAGCCAATGTATGTGCAAATGCAAAAATATATAAACTACGTTTAATAGTATTTTTAAAAAATTTGTTTATTCTTAGGCAAAATAGTTAAGTCTTTGAAATGCCACAAATACAATGACCATTGAACATTGTTCCAAGTTGTACTTAAAAGAAATTGATAAAAAGCCAAAAAGGCTTTTTATTACAGACAGAAAGATTTATTTAAAGCTGGGTATGTATTTAGTGAGTGAATGCGATGGAGAATGTATAAATTTGATTCAGATACAAGATTATAAATTTAATTAAATAATATTATAAAATTAACACACGCATGTAGCTTTCCTCCATGCATTTTTTGCCAGTGGTTTTGGAATTAACAGATGCATAAGCATTTTCTCCTGCAAAATATTGATGAATAATTACTTAATAAATAATTATTAATACTTATGTTTGGACAAAGTCATAGATTGAAAAATGGAAATACTCAGGAGTGGATGGCAAATCATAGTGACTCGTGGGAACACAACAGGTTATATTTAGAGCTAGAGAGGCCTTAAAAGCTCTTATTGCATACTGGCAAGTTTAAGAATAATGAATGGATTCAGAATTATTATGCTAAAACTGAAATTGTGGGTTATTCTTGGTTTTGTACTTTGTTATACTTAATATCTTTCTACAATATTTAAAGGTTTTATGTGTTATATATGCAATTCTTTTGGTGGGGTTCATTTCTGCAAGCTACTTTTTATAATTTGAAATCTAATTGTAGTTACTTTTACACCTCCATGATGTAAAATATTGTATAACTGTAGATGAGGAAAATGATACCATAATTAATATCATTGCATGTTAAAACTTGATATAGCAATATGGGTAAAATGATAAACTGAGCAAAATATCCAAACAACTGCAAAGTAGTATTTTTGTATGAATTTAAAAGTGGACCAGAATGCAGGAGCTCTTTGTACAAAACATTTCTTTAAATTTTTTTAAGCTGAACTGTTTTCATGGTTTAGAAGAATGGAGACCTGTGCTATTCATTCCCTATTTTCTGATGCTTTTGCTCTCAGTTTTTGGAAACTCTGTTCTTGTGTATCTAATAATATCACAGAGGGCTTTGCATTCTCCTATGTTTGTATTAATTGGTCTTATGGCAGTTGTGGACTTGTGTTCGCCAATGATCTTTGTACCACATATGCTGTTTAGCTTTTTATTTGACTGGAATGGTATTTCTCTTGTTGGCTGTTTAATACAAATGTTTTGCATTCACTATTCTGGGACATTCCAGTCTACTTTATTGCTGGCAATGTCACTTGATCGTTACTTTGCTATTTGCAGACCACTTTTTTATCTAAAGTATATGGAAATATGTAACTTTTTAAAGTTCATCGGAATTCCGTTAATCAGAAATGGAGTCTTAATTACCACAGTAGTTTTTCTGGCAGGAAGATTATATTACTGTGCGAACAATGTCATAGACCATTGTTTTTGTGAACATATGGCACTGGTTCAGTTGGCATGTGGAGATATTTCTATTAATAACTTAGTAGGACTTTTGACAGATTTCTTCATACCAACTTTAGATTTTGTTTTCATTACTATGTCTTATATAATAATATTCAAGTCTGTTCTAAAATCTGGTAAGGCCCACTTGAAGGCTCTTAATACTTGTATTACTCATATAATTGTTATTACTTTTACACTATTTTTTGCCCTAATTTCTTTTATGCTATATAGAGTAAGAAATGATTTCTCTCCAAGCAGCCGTGCATTTATGAGCACAATGTATTTACTTTTTCCAAGCTGTTTTAACCCAATAATTTATGGACTGAGAACAAAAGAAATAAGGCAACAGTTTCTGAAATTAATAAAATACATAAATATGTAAAATACTTGCATTAGTGTGGTTGGAAAACAGGTGCAACATGAACATTTTGAAAATATGTGCCATTGCAATGACTGTGGCACTTAGATTATGTGAATGACAATTTTGTTTCAATTCAATTTTTAGTTTTTATAGCAATTTTAACAGTAGATATTGTCACAAAGCAGCTTCACAGAACTATATAAATTCTGAATATAAACTTAGGAATCTATAAATTTATCTAAAAATGTATACCTAATGAGCAAGCCTGTGGTGATGGTGGAAAACCTCCCTGAGATCACAAGAGCAAGAAATCTTGAGATGAACCAGACTCAAAAGGGAACCCATCCTCATTTAGATGACACCGGATAGTGTGACCGGCATAACCAATATGCACTTATCACAAATAAATTACTAATGATGGGAATATATTACTAATGACAGAGAAAGAATGACTAAACATCATGAATTCCACACACTGAACAAGCTGAATGTTTGCCATGATGAATGTTTAACATACCTTAGTCAAAGGCTTTGTTGATAATATTTTCAGCATATCTGATGTGGATGGCCTCTGCTTTCTGCCTTTAGACAGGAAGAAAAAAGAAAAAGCTCATTTTCCAAAAAATAAAAAACAAAATACAACAGAAGAGAAAAAGTGAAAAACACTGAAAAATAAAATAATATCACTAAATTACTAATGATAAACAGAAAAAAGTGTACATTTAAGCAGACAGCGGCAAGAAACTCCTGGTAAACAATTCGAAAACAGGAACCATAAGCAATGTGACCAGAAGTAAATAAGTATTTCTTAATATACTATAACATAACAAACCTAATTTAACCATTATTACTGTAACAGCTGCTAAATATCTATGTTACATGTAAATTAATGTTTGCATTGCAAGGTTTATTGTGCAATTGTTTATTTTGGCCAGATATCCTGCCTTGAACATTTGAACATTTACATTTGTAAATGATGCATCTCTGTTATCTACCAGCATAGCAACAGCGAAAGCAGTTATCTGAGGTCAGGCAACAGTTAATCAGGTATTCCTGATTTGTGCAAACTATAAATGCCTATTACTGATTTAAACAAAAATATTTGGTCATGGAAATAGAGCAACCAGTGATCTTTGTGTGCAGTCTGATGAAAAAAGAAAACATGAATTCTGATCTAAGCCTTCTGAATGTCCACATATTTAATATCCACATTTTAGTGAGATCTCTTTTTTGAAATCTCTTTTTTTAATTAATAAAGCTCTCAAAAGGATTTATTAAGATCTCATTTTTGCCTTAATAAGCTCTCTGAAAAGGCTTTATAACTTACATCTTTATAAGATCATATGGGGACAGATTTTTAAGCTTTATTTGCTTTTTAAATGAACAGTATGAATGCAGTCCCTTATTATGCCTTTGCCACTAGGTGTGTCTGTCTGAAATTCTAGTTAGTACATTATTTCAAAAACAAGTGGCTGAAATGTGAAGGACTTATATGAAATTATCATTGTAACCAGCAGATAAGATGGTATACTGGAATTGGACAGGATGCTTTTGAACAAAAACAAATTGATAACAAAAGTCTTGCTGGTAGCTGAAGAATCCCTATTCATGCCATATCAGGACAAAGAGGCTAAATGCAGGTGCAGAATTGGGTTTTATTTTCAGTACAGCTTAATGTCAGGTATGCAGGGTATGGCTGGACACATGTTCAGGTAGGAGGTGGCAGTAAAAGCAAACGTGTTTATTAAATCACTAAGGCAGAGGTACACAATTGGCAGGCAAAGGTATAATCCTTAAATAAGCAAAAGTTCAGAAGAGGCACAAACAGGATATCAGAGGCAATCACAAAACCAGTCAAAAAAACAGGAAAGCATACTCAGGTATACATAAATTGTGTAATCAACCCTAATGTGCAACAGCATGGCACTCGCTGCAAGAGGGAAATACAAACTAGGTAGGGCCTTACAAATGTCCTCCCCTGGAAGCCCTGGGCCTGTGGCTTTGAGCATGGCACTGGAGACAACTGCAAGTTTGGCCAGAGTAAAAGTATGGGTGTGGCTTTGGGCACAGGCCTGAGCATGGATTCAGATTTGGGCACAAAACTACACTGAGTATGTAACGGACTTTACCCACAAATGCATCAATGACGTCGTACCGAGGGGTTAATGTACGGACTTACCCCAACCAGAAGCCGGGGGTTAACAGAGAGGTCCGCGCAGCGCTCAGAGTGCGGACTGCAGCCTTAAAATCCGGAGACCCAAGTAAGTACAAAACATCCCGGTATGCGCTCAGAAGAGCAATAAAAACGCCAAGGGACAGTACAGGGAAAAGGTGGAATCCTGCTACAGCAACTCCAACATCAGGAACATGTGGAGTGGACTGAAGACCATCTCAGACTACAAGGGAAAAAGCTGCAGAGAGGAGGAGGTAACTGCTTCTCTACCTGATGTGCTGAACACCTTGTATGCACCTTCTATTTGATAAACAGGAGCTTTTGCTGGAAGAGGACAGCTGCCCTCTTCAGATATCTCAGGCAGACGTGTGTAAATACTTCAGGAAAGTAAACACACAGAAAGCTCCTGGACCAGACAACATCCCAGGACGTGTTTTTGAAGCATGTGCCCACGATGTCTTTACAGACATTTTTAACCTTTCCCTGCTCCAGTCTGCTGTCCCAACATGTTTCAAGAGGACCACCATCATCCCTGTACCGAAGACAACAAATGTGAGCTGCCTAAATGATTAATGACTGAACATCGATTTCTCCCTGTGCAGCTGGATCCGGGACTTCCTGACAGACAGACCTCAGTTGGTTCGGATCGGCAACATCACCTCATCCACACTGTCACTTAGCACTGGTGCCCCCCAGGGATGTGTGCTCAGCCCCCTGCTGTACACCCTGTTCACCCACGACTGTACAGCAACACACAGCTCCAACACCATCATCAAATTTGCAGACGACACCACCATCATCGGCTGCATTTCTGATGGAGATGAGTCGGCATACAGGGCAGAGGTGAGAGCCCTGACATCATGGTGCAGAGACAACAACCAGCTGCTCAACATCAGCAAAACCAAGGAGCTCTTTGTGGACTACAGGAGACTGAAGGGAGGAGGCCACACCCCCATCCACATCGAGGGAGCAGAGGTGGAGAGAGTCAGCTGCTTCAGATTCTTGGGCATCAACATCAGTGAGGATCTGAGTTGGTCACACCACGTTGGCGTGATCACAAAAGCAGAAAGACAGCGGCTCTTCTTTCTGCAACGCCTGAGAAGGTTCAGCATGGACTCCAGAATACTCACAAACTTCTACCGATGCACCATCGAGAGTATTCTGTCTGACTGTATCACAACCTGGTATGGCAGCTGTAACGCTCTGGACCGCAAAGCTCTCCAGAGGGTGGTGAGATCAGCACAGTGCATCACCAGGACTAAACTGCCAGCCATGCAGGACCTCTACAGACAGCACTGTAGGAGGAAGATGCAGCGGATCCTCTCTGATCCCAGCCACCCGAGCCACAGTCTTTTCACGCTCCTGCCATCAGGCAGGAGGTACAGGAGCATTCAGACCCGTTCCAGCAGACTCAGAGACAGTTTGTATCCACAAGCCATCAGGCTTCTGTACTGCTAACATTCTGCACACACCAATATACACCCACCATAATTACTGGACTCTTCACATTGTCACTTTAAATAAATGCCACCTTAAATCCTCACTGCACAATTTTGCACGCCACATTCCAAATACCTCACTACATTATTTTGCACTGTTAATACTTGTAAATATTAATCCAGCTTAACAAATTTTAGTAATGTTATTTACTTATTATTGTACCTTCTTTTTACTTTTTTTTAAAAATTTATATACGTTTATGTAAAGTTGGGGGAAACACGAGTGAAAGAATTTCATTACGGGTAATGAGGCTACATTGTTATCAGTATATGACAATAAAACTTGAACTTGAACTTGAACTTGAACTCTTGGTGTGGCTACATATATATTATGCCTCCGTTAGTAAAGTATGTAGTTTTTTGCAGTGCAAAACATAGTCAGCAAGATCCTTTATGTCGCTTTGTCTCTGCCACCTGCATTTCAGTCTCAGTGCTACATGGACTCCCAGCACAGACTCCCAGCATTCTCACCAGCCTCCAAATATGGCCAATGAGGACCGCAAGTCCCATCACTCCTCTGCACTAACCCACTCACAGTATCCTGATTATTAATTGTTTGGACCGGTTTGGTGTTTAGTTGTAATCACGGTCTGTTTAAGGTCCTTAATTTAATGTGTTTGTTGCAATGTATTAACACATTTTTTCACAGTGACTCAAAGCCTTTGTTCATGTTTTTGCTTACTTGGATTTTGGATTACTGTTTGAGACTTTGAATTAGCTTTTTCCATAGCCTCTGATATACCTCTTTGCCAAATTGACTTTGCCTTTTGCATCACATTTTGGTACTTTGTCTGTCTGCTGTAAAACTCCCTTTGCTTTTACATCTGTTGCCTGCCTGCTTCCCTAACAGAACACTTCATAGTTCCCTATGAATGTAGCAGGGGAGTCCAGCAGGTTATCTGCCACTGCTTCCCAGGGACAACTTCATGGGAAGCATAACAAGCATAAGCTGGAGTAGTATCTGTCTTGCATAACCAATGCTATTGCACCAATGCTTGAAACTGAGGCAGCCGCCACCAGGCTTTCCAGTTCATTCCCCGCTTGTCCTGAAAAGTATGAGGGAGAACTCTCCAAGTATAAGGGATTCCAAAGTTCCCTGTACTTTGCAAGCCAAGCCAGATTGACCAACCAGCAGAAAGTGGCTGAATTCATTAAAATGCTAATGGGCAAGGTGCAGCAGGCTTCAGCAGTCAATCTGGTGATGAGGCTTGGGCCTCTTTTTACCACTTCCTCAAACTCTTCTACCATATGTTTGAGCACTGCCCCAGTGGAGGAGAGCTTGGAGAACAATTGCTGGCTATATCCCTGGGGAACTGTTGTGCAGCTGAGTGTGCACTTCAGTTTCACATGCTCCTGGTGGGCAGTAGCTAGAATGAACCCGAATTAAAGGCCACCTTCTGCCATAGACTTAATGGTGACATCCTCACCGAGAGGACATTTAGTGATGAGAACATTTTCCTCAATTCCATAATCGACCTAACCATTTGCCTCAATAATCTCCTGCAGAAGCAGCCCTCACAGCAACCCCAGCTTTTCTTTTCTGAGCCTGTACCTGATGCTGAGTCCATGCAACTGTCCTGTACCAAGCTCAACATCACTGAGAGAGAGAGAGAGATCCAAGCAACTCTTCTACTACTGTGTCTGATAATACAATTTGCCTCTGTTCTTCATGGTGAATGAAGCTAGGTGCATGAGCAGAGACTGAGGGGTTTACAGAAATGCCATGCGCTCACACAGTGAGTTCCTCTAAATTCATGACCCATTAGTGTTTAACCATAAAGATTCACATACGGCACTAAAAGAGAGTATTCATCCTTACTGCACTGATTGACTTCAGAGTGGCCAGGGATTTCATCAACCATGACACCCTATCCCAGTATGGGTTTCCCCATGCAGCCTCTCCAGCACCCTCTATGCATACGGACGATTGATGGGAGTCCCATTGGCAAAGGTGATGTCACCCACTATTGAGCTGCTTCAACTCCAGGTGAGCTCCCTACATGAGTACAATCACCACAAGTCAGCCAGTAATTCTTGGATTTCCCTGGATGCAACAGCATAACCCACTGATATCATAGCATGATAAGGAGTTCAGCTGACCCGGCTATTTTTTCTTTGTGGAGAAGAATGGAGGCAGTCTGAGGTGTATTGATTATTGGTGACTAAATTAAATAACTGTTAAATATCCCTATCCTCTGCTCCTGGTGCTTTCAGCCCTTGAACAACTACACAGTGCCAACATTTTCACAAAGTTTGACCTCCCTAGTGCTTACAACCTGGTGTGCATCCATGATGAATGGAAGACCACTTTTAGCACCTATTGTGGGCACTATGAATATGGTGTCATGCCTTATGGTCTGTTCTGCACTTCAAGCATTTTCCAGTCCCTGATAAATGATGACCTGTGAGACATGATGGGGAGGTTTGTTATTGCTTACATTGATGACATACTGACATCTACTTGCCCAGTCAGGAAGAGCATGTCGGCCACTTCAAATGGGTCCTGGCTCGATTGAGGAACAACCAGCTATACATAAAGGGAGAGAAGTGCGAATTTCACCTCAACAAAATCTCTTTCTTGGGTTACATGGTCAGTGCCAAGGGGGTCTCCACTGATGAGGAAATGGTCAAGGTCATCATTACCTGGCCAACACCAACCACTCTGAAGGATTTGGAAAGGTTTTTGGGGTGTGCTCATTTTTGCAGGTGCTTCATTAGAGGTTTCAGCTCAATAGTGGTCTTGTCGATGGCCTTTCTGAAGAAGGCATCCAAGAAGCTGGCTTGGAATCATGAGGCAGAGAGGTCAATTGCCTAACTTAAGCAAGCTTTCACTGCAGGCCTGGTCTTGAAACATCCAGACCCATTGAAACCCTTTGTGTCAGAAGTTGATACCTCGGAGATCAGTGTAGGAGCCATACTATCCCAGTGTTTTGATGAAAGACCCAATCTCCACCTAGTGGCATTTTACTCAAACCTTAAAAACCTGGAGTTTTTGAGGACTACCAAGTGCTTGCACCTTCCACTGGACATTCTGGCACCCACTGCACCTACTCACTCCTCTGACCTAAGTTTTGGTCAATATGCTCAATAACATCAACAAGTACGTGTCATCTTACTCTACCTGTGCCATGTAAAAGGTTCCTCATACCATCCCTGTGGGAAAGCTCATGCTGTTGCCCATGTGAACCTGATCATGGTCCCCACCATTATGATGACTGTAGACCGGTTCTCCAAGTCCCTCAGACTTATACTACTTTCAGACTCACTAAGCTTTCTTGCAGCTGAGCTTATATTCAATCATGTGTTTAGGTATTTTGGCATCCCTGAGGATATTGTGAGTGACTGAGACCCATAGTTTACATCCTGGTCCTGGGCGGCTTTCTTGGACAAGTTGGGGGTCTCAGTAAGCCTTACCTCAGGATGCCACCCTCAAGCCAATGGTTAGGTAGAATGGGCCAACCAGTGGGATGATTCCTCAGGGCATACTGTGCTGGCCAACAAGAAGGGTGGGCCAAGTTCCTGAATAAGCCCAGAACTAGCTGTAGCATTCAGTGACCCAGCTAACCCCCTTTCAGTGTGTCCTAGGGCATCAGCTGCCACTCTTCCCATGGAATGCCACCCAACAGAGGCCCCTGCTATTGGCGAGTGGTTTTGGAGGAGCAGGCAGATGTGGGAGTAGACTTACAGATGACTGGAACATGTGGCTTGCCACACAAAGTATTTCACTGACTAATGCAGGGGTAAGACCCCCACCTACAACCTGGAAGACTAATTCTGACTGGCCACGAAATACTCCAGCCTCCAGCACCCCTCTTGCTCCTCTGTAGGTCTATGGCTGGCCTATCAAGCCCACAACATCCTTGACTCTCTGCAGTAGGCTGGGCCTCATGAATTTAATTAATATTAATATTCATCTGTTACATTTCATGCCTTTGGATGCACTGTTGGTATGTTAGTTTTGTTAACAGTAGTCTTAAGTAATGTTTGTTAATGATATAAGTTTGAGTTGGCGCAGATGTCATATAATCTGAGTTTATATTACATGTGTTATTGTTAGCATGTGCTGTCTTGTAGTGTATTAAGTTAGATGGGATAATCCATTGTCATGAGTTTAGCTGAAACTACACATCTTAGTTCATTAAGATTAGAGTGTATTATGGAAATCAAGATCCAGATCCTTAAAACTCTAAAATATTTGCCCTGGCAAGTTGAGACATTTTGGAATTTTCAGCACCACTGAAGTAATAATCTAAGTGGCTGTATGTCTATTTTTGGCCCTGTATGTATAATTTTGACCTTGTGTTGACCCAGATAAAATTAAAAGTCTCACAACAAATTCTTTTTTTCTACTAAAGATGTATGTTCTCCAATCATTCTGCCACAGAAAAAGATCAGTTCAAAGAAGTCATTAAAAGTCCAACGTAGCCATGTGTCACATAAATACATCTCCGTGTGCTTTGGTTTTGATTGGTGTCCTGTCTCCTGCCCTGTCTTGTTATTGGTTGTTTACACTCATGTCCTGATCAGGCTCACCTGTTTTGAATAACCCCAGTGATTACTCTGTCTATTTAAATCCAAGCTTCTGTTTGTTTCTTTTCCTAGCATTGATGTTCATGCCATGTTTTGGTTTGCAAGTTAATTTCAGTATTGCTTTCTCTGAATTTCTCTGATTTCTGAGTGTTTTGTTCATTTCTTGTTTTATATTCAGCGTAATATAGATTGTCTTGCAAATGCATCCTCCTCTCGCCTCCATGCTTCTGAATCATGAAACCATGAAATTTATGTCTTTGTATGTAATGTCTGATCACAATCGTATACAGGGTAGTATAAAACAATAATTCTAGGGTTTCATTATTAAGATATTTAACGATTGCATGTAAGAACTCATTTTAACAATGAGTTTGCTGTGCACATTTGATTTCAGAGATTAAAGAAGCAGTTCACAACATTTTCACTGCTTAAAATGCATCCTGATAGGTGTCTAGACATTATTAAAAAGACATCATAAATCACCTACATTTTTTTGCATCATTTATCCTTACGGGATGAATATCATTCCATATTTGGAAACTGAAAAAAAAAGTTTCGAAAGGTGTTTGAATGAAATCTAATAAAAAAGGTATTGTAAGTTTGAAACTAATGTTTGAATGCAAAACATAATGTTTTGAAAGGCAGAAAACATTCTTATTCAAATCCCTAAAAACATTTTGTATCTGAGTTTCATCAAGGGGGGAAATATGTGACATATTGGTCGAAAGCATCTAATTACCACATTGTCTGAAGAATCTTCTTATATTTGTATTGAACAGCTGAATTCATTTCGACTGGAAAAATTCTGAATCAGGCACAGCTTTAAATCCATTTAAATCCATCCAAGTGCCTTATACTGCTAAAAATCACATGACTTGCAAGCTTGCAACTGTGTGGACAGATCTCTGAAAATTGAACATTGTAAACTTGTAGCCTGCAACACTAGTGCAAATTTGCATCCACAAAAGTTTCAAAATAAAGATTCACCCTTTCAAAACTCAGTTTTCCAGGATTCAGAACTTTTTTCCCAACATATAGGCTCTAGTTTTCAGACCACCATTTACAAGGATTCAAACCTGGAAAATGAAATAATTCACTGGGAGAACATTAACAAATATTAAAAACTCAAATCTGTTGGTGAAACACTGTAAAAAATAGCTCTGAATTTGTGAAGAAGGAAAACACAAATACAAAATAATGTTTACAGAGATTTTAATGTTTTTTCAACCTTTCACAATATTAGTTTCAATCTTGCAAAACCTTTTATTAGATGTCAATGTTTTTTTCAGTTTAAAAATATGGCATGATACTCCATATATCTTAAGTGGAAACTGTGAAATGTGGAGACACTCACTGCAAACTGTAGATATTTTCTTATTACCTAAGAATAATTTCTTAATTAATAATATTTTGTGAAGAAAATGGAGCACAGATGTGATGATGAAATACAGTATGTCAGTGGTTTGGAGTACACCTGGATCAACAGGGCTTAGCCATCAAATTTCCTCACAAGATTCTAAAAAAATGGATAGAAACACATGGGACCACAACAATGGTGTACAGAGACCAAAAAAAACTTGTTTTTACAGTGTCCGGAAGCAAGAAAGGATACGTCATATGCTATTATAAAACAAGTCTCATATAAGCATCAGTGTTACAAAAAGGAATATATGCCAAGATTGCACTATTGCTACAGTTCAGAGTACACTATATCTATCTGTATTTGTAGTTGAGTTAACATTTTTCTCTGAAAATGATTGTTACTTAACAATGGTTAACTTGGTGCATGGGTAAAAATTATTATTATTTTTTTTTTATGCAAAAGTTTTGGCCAGACACTGCAATGAATTTATATATCACTTGGAAAGCAAAATATTTTATGGTACTGTTGATACCTGAAGGCATGGTATTACCAACAAGAACTAATTGGGATCAAAAATTTATAGAATTGTAAAGATTGACACATTTAATTGGATTTGGTTAGAATTAATTCATATGAATGTCTTCAACTTTTATCCACCCCAGACTGTTCATATATTTACATATGTGGTGACTGATCTGAATTCTTAGAAATTTGTAATCTTGAGATGATGTTGACTCCTGCACAAAATTTTTCATTCACAACATTTACACTTACTGGTTTTCATGATTTGGGAGAATGGCGGCCCATTCTATCCATTCCCTATCTTCTTATGTTTTTATTGTCTTCTACTTCAAACCTTACACTCATATTTTTAATTATATCTCAGAGGGCTCTTCACTCTCCTATGTGTATATTAATTGGTCTTATGGCAGTTGTGGACCTTTCTTTGCCAATATTTTGTGTGCCAAACATGCTGCTTAGTTTATTATTTAACTGGAAAGGAATGTCACTTGTGGGCTGTTTGGTGCAAATGTTTTGCATTTATTTTGTTGGTACATTTCAATCTACTATACTGCTTTGGATGGCACTGGATCGTTTTTTTGCTATATGTAGACCTCTTTATTACCACAAATACATGGAAATGACCAATTTTCTAAAGTTCATTATTTTTCCAGTTATCAGGAATCTGTTTTTTATTACCACAATGGTTTCATGGGCTGGAAAATTGACTTTTTGTACAACAAATGAGATAGATCACTGTTTCTGTGAACACATGGCATTGGTTCAGCTGGCATGTGGAGATATTTCCATTAACAATTCATTAGGGCTTTTGGCGGTTTTTCTTACAATAACTGCTGATTTTATTTTCATTACAATATCATATATAGCAATACTTTCTTCTATCCTGAGATCTGGTAAGGCCTGCTTAAAGGCTGTTAACACCTGCATTACTCATATAATTGTCATGACAGTGAGTCTGAGCTTTGCTTTAATTGCCTTTATGTCATACAGAATTAGAAACAACTTTTCTCCCTCCAGCCGGGTCTTCCTGAGTACAATGTACTTGCTTTTTCCTAGCTGTTTCAATCCAATTATTTATGGAATAAGAACCAACGAAATCAGAGAACAATTTCTGAAATGTATTAATCATCTGAAGGTCTTTCCAAAGTAATCATATAATGTATATTGTATCACATGCCAAATACCGCTTTAAAACAACAATGTTACTTTAAAATAAAACATCACCTTTTCATAGAATTGGGCTGTAATTTTAAAAGGTTAAATGAAATAAAAATTGTAATAAACATAAATAAGCAAATGAAAATGCTCACAACTGATATTAAATGCAATTCTATGCAATGGCTGTTGTATGTGGATTGATTGTAACACATTGTGAAGAAAGGGAAGAGAAGAGAACTTCTGTTGCAGTTCTGGATGACCATGGTTTTGCATGAGTAGCCCCCATCCACTAGTTAGTTCATGATTGTGTGACCAACTGGTAAGGGTTAAAGCTATATACACTGCATCTTTTTAAACTGCCTCTTATGCAACATCAATAGGCAACTGATGCTTGAAAGAGATGCCCTCTTTTGTATACATAAGCTTAAAAATACCAACTACACTGCACAACAAAGTTTTTGCTTCTTGCACACAGTTGGGTGTTTCTTATAGATTTTTGGGTGCCGATCACGAATATCACATCAAAATCTTGCCTGATTTAGTCTGTTTCTACATTGTCAGACATTTAGGATTTAACATTTGGGATTTGTCACTTTTTAAACACTGGGTAAAGCAAATTCACAAATTCAATCTGGTTCTAAACACCTTATACATGTTAGAAAATAGTGTCTGAAAACTGTCATGGACAGGCAGGGACAGAGCCAGGTAGGGACGCACCAGGCGAATGGTAGGTTCCAGAGCCCAATTGTCAGAGCAGAAAGTTCTTAAGAATCGTCCTAGTTCTTGATTCATTTGTTCCACCTTACCATTGGCCTGCGGTGGTAACCTGATGCGAGACTCACAGAAACTCCCAGCTTGTCTATGAAACTAGACCAAACTTGGGATGTAAATTGAGGGTCAATGACGATGTCTTCATGGATGCCAAAGAATCTGTAGACATGTTAAAATAAGAGCGCTGCAGTTTCAAGTGCAGTGAGAATCAAGGGCAGTTGTATCAGCATTATGGAACGAGAAAAGCAGTCTAGGATAACCAGGATTGTCTTATTGCCAAGGGATTCAGGAAGATCCATGATAAAGTCCAGGGCTATGAGACCATGGGTGTTGAGGGGAAGGTAGTGGCATGAGCTTCCTGTTGGGGAGGGTGTGAGGTACCTTGGCTTGGGCACAGGATGAGCATGACGTAACATACTCATGGATGTCTCTCAACTTGTTGGGCCACCAGTACTTGTCAGTGTTCATGTCTTGGTGATTTCTCTATCTATGTCCAAACTGATCTCATTCACAAAGCAGGATGATGGCAAGATGGGTTAGACTTCTGATTTGGTTTTACTGACAGAATGCATGTGAAGCAGGGCATCAGTGTTTGTGTTTTTGGACCCAAGATGGTAAGACAGAGTGAAATTAAAATGAGCGAAAAAGAGTGACTCTCAGTCTTGCCATGGGTTTAAGTGCTTATTAGTACCTAGATACTCCAGGTTCTTATGATCAGTCAGGACTGTGAATGCCTGTGTTGCTTCCTCTAGTTAGTGTTGCCATTCTTCTAGTGTGAGCTTGACCGGCAATAATTCACGATTGCCTGTATCATAGTTGTGTTTGGCTGGGGAGAGTTTTTGGGGAAAAAAGACCACAGGACTTTTTTGGGTTTCTCCTCAGAATGTTGTATCAGAACAGCCCCCACTCCAGTCTCTGAAGCATCTACTTCCACTATAAAGGGTTTTCTTGGGCCTGGATGACTTAGAATTGGTTCCATAGTGAATGCAGTTTTGAGTTTGTAAAATGCCTCCTCTGCTGCGTGGTTCAATTGAATTTTCTTGGGATTAGCCTTCAGGAGTGTGGTGAGTGATGCAATGACACTAAAATTCTTGTCTGTGAAAATGAGCAAATCCTAAAAAATGTTGGAGGTCCTTCACGTGTGGGAAATGGGCCATTCCATGACTGCTCTTATCTTCTTGTTATCCATTTGTATGCCCTGTGGGCTAATAACATATCCCAGGAAGGAGATGGTCTAAACATGGAACAAGCATTTTTCACTTTTAACGTACAACTGATGCTTCAGAAGTTGTGACAACACTGCCCATACCTGGTCTATATGGCTCTTGAGAGTGGGGGAGTAAATGTGGATATTGTCAATGTAAGCAATGATAAATTTCCCCAGCATTTCCCTCAGTACATTGTTGACGGAATGCTGGAAGACTGAGGGGGCACTAGAAAGTCCATACGGCATGACCAAGTATTCGTGGTGGCCTGAGGGTGTGCTGAAAGCCATCTTCCGTTCATCTCCTTCTCTGATTCATATTAAATTGTACATGCTGCACAGATCCAGTTTGGTAAAAATGTGAGCAGTGCATAACTGTTCTAATGATGAGGGAACTAGTGGCGGCAGATATAGGTATTTCTCAGATACCTGATTTAGGCCCCGGTAATCAATGCTTGGGCACAGTCCCTTGCCTTTCTTTTTCACAAAGAGGAATTCATCCGAGGCCAGGAATTTAGATGGTCAGATGTATCTCTGTTGGAGTTCTTCTCTAATGTAATCATCCATGGCTTTCTGTTCCGCAATGGATAGTGGATACAAATGCCCACATGGAGGAGAGGCACTGGGAAGTAAATCTATAGCACAGTCGTAAAGGCGATGTGGAGGTAAGCCTCTGGCTTTGGCTTTACTGAAAACATCTTTGAGGTTGCAGTATTCTTCTAGTATGTATACTGGTGACTCTGGGTCAGGGGTCTCTACTGACATGCTAGCGAGGGTTTTACATGGGTGTACTAAACACCAGGGGAGGCAATGGTGAGACCACTGAATGATTTCTTTATCCATCCATGATATACGTAAGTGGGTAATAGAGTATCAGTCAGGGTAGGCCTAAGATGAGTGGGTGTTTCCTTGTGTTTGTGACATGAAATGGGATGGTTTCTTTGTGCTTGGTGTGTGAAAAAGTGTGAAAAAGGAGAGGTTCACTGCTTAGGGTGAAATTCCCTGTGCCTATAGGGCTTCTGTCGATAGCACTGATCTGACGAGGACATTTCAACTGTTTTAGGTAGGTGAAGTCGGCATGCAGTGGCTGTAAGGACAAAAACAGATCCTAAGTGTATGATTTGTGTTTGTAAGGAGAAGGAAAAGATGTCTTGAGACCAACTGGAGAGGTGCATGGAGATGTGGATGCCTCCTCCCACTTGTTGGTGGTCTTCCTCCATGAAGGACACTGGGCTATGGAATGATTAGGCTGTCTGCAATAAAAACATAGCTGATCCTGACATTGGTGCTTTCTCTCTGTGAGGCTTAGGGTACAGCCCACCTACATGGGCTCTGAAAACATCCAAGGTCTTGTCCAGGAGATATGTAGATGTAAGAATTCTGTTACCATACACTAACTACCAGAGCATTTCAGTATTGAGGCCTTGACAGAGCGCAGCTTTTAACACAGCATAATTCCATCCACTTTCTGCGGCTAGCTAGAGGCTGTATTCTGCAGCCCCTCTTCTCCCCTGTTTGACAGCGAGCAGCTGTTCTCCAATTTCCTTCCCCTCCACAGCATGATCAAATACTCGACAATGCAGTGCTATAAATCATTTATAAGAAGCTACTGGCTCACCTGCTTGTTCCCACACTGCTGTGGCCCAAGCAAGAGTCTTGCCAGAGATAAGTCGGATGAATTAAACAAGCTTGGATTGATCTGAGATTCCCTCTTGTTCTGTGAAGTAGAGAGAGCATTGCAGGAGGAATCCCCGGCATTGAGCAGGATCACCTGAAAATTTGTCGGGATGTGAAGTGGGCAGGTGCACTGTGGTACTGGGAGAAGGTGGGTTTGCAGCCTGCCCCATGAAGTGTCCCTGTCCCATCACTAGTGTCACCACTTGCTTAGAATGATGATCAGATTATAGATGAATGCAAGTAGACACTGGAACAGTTGAGGGCAGTAATGCACAAAACAGGAATGTCTACCATTAATAAAACTCAGCAGACAGAGATAAGTGCAGACGCATCTCACACCCCTGTGCTCCATTCACTGTTAACTGCTCTCTTCTGAAAAAAATGTATTGTTATTTACAGTATAGGGGAATCAAGACAAACCATAAGTAAAGTTAACTTAACTTTAAAACAGTAAACTGAGAATTAAGAGTGCACGCAGAACTAGGAACAGGAGCGGGCTCCAGGAGAGCGACTGTTACTGCAGAGGATTCTGACCCTTGTGTCAGCTCAGACTTGGGTTCAGGTGTAGTCATGGTCACATGCTCAGGAGAAGACTTGGACTCTAGAACGGGTTTGGACTTCAGCATGGACTTTGACTCTGATCTGGAATTGGACTTTCCACAGTCATGGACTCTGGGGGATCCTCAAACCTGGGCGGGGGAGCATCAACATAATCCATAAAGCTTGGAGGAGGGGCAATGACATAATCCTCAAAGCCTGGAACATGCACTAGAGTGATAACCTCCTTTTCAGCCACTTGAGGGAGCGCAGGAGCAATTGCCTCTTTTTCGGCCACTTGAGAGGGCTCTGGTGCAGTTGTCTCACTTTCCGCCACTCGAGGGGTCTCTGGAGCAGTTGCCTCACTTACGGCCACTTGAAGGGGTTGCCTCACTTTCGGCGAATAGAGGGGGCTCTGGAATGGTTGCCTCACTTTCGGTCACTTGAGAGGACTCTGGAGTGGTTGCCTCACTTTCGGCCACTTGAGGGGGTTGCCTCACTTTCGGCGAATAGAGGGGGCTCTGGAATGGTTGCCTCACTTTCGGTCACTTGAGGGGATTCTGGAGTGGTTGCCTCACTTTCGGCCACTTGCGGGGGCTCTGGAGTAGTTGCCTCATTCTTGGCCATGGGAGGGGACTCTGGAGCAGATGCCTTCTTTTTAGCCTTTGGAGGGGACTCTGGAGCATTTGCCTCCATCATAGAGGCATCATAGAACCACCCAAGTTGTTCCACCCAAGCTTCACCAAAGTCTGTTGGATTTTGTAGAGAGGGGTGGGCCATGCTGATGAGGATCTCTGAGAACATACAGGTCCAGTGAGCCAATAAATCATGCACCTCACCTAGATGAGGTCTGAAGGCTTAGGTTCCACCAGACTCTCCCGAAACAATCAGCAGTGGAGCAACAAAACGCTCGGAGTTTCCTTTACCCCATCATAAGGCTCTGGTGGTTCCATCTCCCACTGTTGTAGAAACAGTTGGCATGGTGGTCATAAAGCCATCCTGGATCAAAGGTGATCCCTGTCTTGGCGAAGCATTCTGTCATGACGTTCCTGCCGACGAGGCATGACTGGGCACAATCACAGGTTAGGACACGGAGGTAAGAGCAGAAATGTTTATTTAAACACAGTATGGCAGAGGTACAATGATGGCAGGCAGCATAGTAATCCAAAAAACAGACATAGTTTGAGTGATCATCAAACAGTGTTAATTAGGCAGAGCAAAACGCAAAATCCAAAAACCAGAAATCAAAAACGGAAAATAAGGCTTGGCAATAGCAACATGGAGGCTAAACTAATGCTTCTCAAAGTCATAGTGCACATGAGAGTCCTTATATACACTGTGTGAGTAGGAGAAGATTGGATGCACCTGCATCCACTCATTGATCACATGATCCAGAACCCGGGAGAGCTCTGGCCATTTTGGCTGGTGCATTCTTGGAGTAGTAGTCCATGTCTGTAGTTTGTCCCAGTATGAGGATGTGTGTCTCTGTGTTATGTGCGACGGAGATTAACAAAAGCACAGCACGTGTGGTAAAGTTCACAAAGCATGCTGGGCATGCAGCTGGGTGCGGATCATGACATTAGTAAATAGAATACATATATATATATATATATATACACACACACAGTGGATATAAAAAGTGTACACACCCTTGTTAAAATGCCAGGTTTTGGTGATGTAAAAAAATGAGACCACAATAAATCATTTCAAAACTTTTCCTACCTTTAGTGTGACCTATGAACTGTACAATTCAATTGAAAAACAAACAAATCTGTTAGGGGAAATAAATGCAAAAAATATAAAATTTACAATAAGCTGGTTGCATAAGTGTGCACACCCTTAAACAAATATTTTGTTGAAGCACTTTTTGATTCAATTACAGCATTCACTCTTCTTGGGTACACACCTGTCATCAATTAAAGAGACTCTGATTAACCTCAATAAAAGCTCAACTGTCCTAGTAAGATTTTCCTGGCATTTGCTCAGTTGCCTGCTACAACAAAAGCCATGGTTTGCAGAGGGCTTACAGAGCATCAAAGGGATCTCATTGTTGAAAGGTCAGCAGAAGGGTACAAAAAAATTTCCACAGCAATGGATATACCATGAAACACAGTGAAGACAGTCATCAAAAAGTGTAGAAAATATTGGACAAAAGTGATATTGCCAAGAACTGGACACCCCTCCAAAATTGATGAAAGGACAAGACAAAACTGGTCAGGGAGGCTGCCAAGAGACCTACAGCAACACGGAAGGAGCTGCAGGAATTTCTGGCAAGTACTGGTTGTGTACTACATATGTCAGCAACCTCCCATATTCTCCATATGTCTGGACTATGGGGTAAGGCTGCAAGACGGAAGTCTTTTCTTACAAAGGACAACATCTGGGCCTGGCTAAAATTTGCAAGGAAATACATCAAGTCTCCCAAAATCATGTGGGAAAATGTGTTATGGTCTGATGAGACTAAGATTGACCTTTTTGGCCACAATTCCAAAAGGTACATTTGCCACAAAAAGAAAACTTCGCATCACCTAAAGGATACCATACCCATGGTGAAGCATGGTGGTGGCTGTAAATCTGGCCCAAAAGCTTCAGGTGTCTGAAAGCTGAAGAGGAATTTCACTTTTCAACATGAGAATGACCCCAAGCATACATCCAAATCAACAAAAGAATGGCTTCACCAGAAGAAAATTAAAGTTTTGTAATGGCCCAGCCAGAGCCCAGACTTAAATGCAATAGAAAAATGTGGGGTGACCTAAAGAGGGCTTTGCACAAGAGATACCCTCGCAGTCTGACAGATTTGGAGCACTTTTGCAAGGAAGAGTGGGCAAATATTGCCAAGTCAAGATATGTGTGCCATGCTAATAGACTCCTACCCAAGAAGACTAAATGCTGTAATTCAATCAAAAGGTGTGTCAACTAAGTATTAGTTTAAGGGTGTGTACACTTATGCAACTGTCTTATTGTACATTTTTTTCCCCTAACAGATTTGTTTATATTTCAATTGAATTGTACAGGTCATAGGTCACATTAAAGGTGGGAAAAGTTTTTAAATGATTTATTGTGGTCTCAATTTTACACCACAAAAACCTGGCATTTTAACAGG
>JAQQZR010026111.1:0-21338 GCA_030068235.1 Notoglanidium macrostoma
GTGTGTGTGTGTGTGTGTGTGTGTGTGTGTGTGTGTGTGTGTGTGTGTGTGTGTGTGTGTGTGTGTGTGCGCGCGCTAGCTGTAACTAGCCCAGCATGTGGCAGTCATTGAGAGTAAATCAATAAGAGTCCTGAGGCCCAGCAAAGTTGTGTGTTTGTTTCATTAGACACAAACTGACATGTCCGAGCTCGCTATAAACACACCCATGAGACAGATTAACCATCTCTAACCGTCGAGTCATTAGCAAAAGCAATCACAGTATGCCTAAGAACATTTGTTTAAAATTTACCTGACATAACATGAGGTGGTTTCATGCCTAATAAGACTGAAAGGTTAGTATTGGGGTTGGAAAGCAAGACAATTAAAAAAAAGATTAAAAACTGAATTTCAGCTCGGTTTATGGGTTCCTAAACCCGATAACCCTTTATTACTGCAAACAAAGGCAACGTATCTGCAAGCACGTATAGCTCATGCGTCGATGCGACAGTGTGTCCATTTGTTTATGTACGAGCTAGCATGCATGGATAACGTCACACAGTGTGAAGGATGGACCGTTACTACTATTTACTTTGTGAATGTTCAGTTAACGCTTAAAAACAATGATATTATTGTTATATCACGGACTGAACAAAATAAAGAGGTGGCTCCGTGATGTGCTAGACACTAGGGGATGATTTGTATATATCATATCAGAACACTGGAGAACAGTAGGGGTGGAAGATGCTGGCTGGGATGCTAATCAGGTTGTGTGAGGTAATTATGTTTCACTCTCCAATTAAAAACAAAATTAATTAATGAATGAATTTGGAAGGTGCTGCGCTCACTGCGTGCTTGTGGCTTCATCTCGAATAGCACTGTTTTGAGCTATAATGCGCTGTCTATATATAGGTTATACTCTATGTGGTGAGCATATATATCAAATAAATACATTTTGGATTGGGCCCAACTGTGCCACGTATTCTTGTGTGAATTCGGGTGGGTTTTTATTAGAGATATTTCATTTGGATACGGCGGTGTCTCAATACGGTACATTTTCAACAATGCGCATGTGTTGGTTTGTATGAAGACGTACTGAACGGAGAGTCTTTTATTAAGCGAGATGCTCAAACCCAAAGCACAGACAAACTATTACTTATTACAATCAGAAGTCAGCAGGAGTGATTAACTGACCCTCCCTGTCTGTACTTGTGTGCGCGCGTGTGTGTGTGTTACTCTGTCACTATCTTGCCCTTCTCAGGGCTGCGTTAGCCATGCTAGTGCGGGTTTAACGGAGTGTGAAATGGAGAGAGAGCGCGCATGACCGAGAGAACGCAAGCGAGAAAAAGAGAGTGAGAGAGACAGACAGAGAAGTAGAGCCAACAGTTGGTCATCCTGAACGAGAAGGAAGCGCGAGTGTGTGTGTGTGGGAGTGAGCGAGAGCGAGAGAGCGCGCGAGAGCGAGAATGAGGTGTCATGTAGAGAACGAGCGGCGTACAGAGAGAGCTACTATAAAAAGCCAAGGTCATAGATAGCACAATGCTACGCCACACTGCTAACTGGAAGCCTAGAAACCTGGCCAACAGAGCTCTTCCTGGCTGCACTGAACGACTGAATATCATTTGCATACAGGATCACGTACAGAAAAGTGTCTCTCGCGCGCAGCACGCATGCAGTCCATGTGCATGTGTGGACTACGTGAGAGCATCAGGGACGTGTGTGTTCACAAGCCGCTCTCGAAGAGGAGCTCGTCACCTCTGTGCTGCGAGTCTCCCGACGCCGCCGCAGCAGCTCTACAATTCCACTACTTTTTGGTATCGTTGTGCTTCATGGTCACTTGAATGCACAGCAGAACAGCCTGAGCTGTTCCCAATACGCCGACACATTTATAATGGTCAATCTTGGCTTCTGAGGCGCGCAGCGGAAACACATTCGCCTTGTCGTCCGGAGTACACGAGTTCAAATCCCAATGATGCCATGGAGTTCAACAGGGCACAACTGATACCTCTCAGGCACTCCGGTACCTCTTTTCCACCAACAGGGGACGAGTTCTGTTCTGGTTCGCACACCAAATGTTGAACCATTTGGAGCATTTCGACCAAAAATAAATTGGTCGGAACCAAAATATAGCGGGGGTTTTTTTCCAGTGCAAACCGTAAAAGCGTGTAACCGCAAAGCACTACAGGAAGTGCTGGGGGAAGTATCGCTTTCACTGGCTACCGTGACTGCATTCTGTACTAATGAAGATGCGAAACGGAGAATCAACTTACAGCAGCTGTGATTTGCTTGCTAGCCTGTGAGCATGTATGCCTGTTCATCATTGCCATGGCAACTGCACGAGCACCGGGGGCTCACACCACTCGCATCTTTATTTCGCTGTTTAATGCAAACTATATAGGAGAAATACATTTTTAGAATGGAGAAATACATTATTTTAGAACTAGTGTCTATTTTTTTTTCACATCTCAAATGCACATTAGTCTCTCACACGCACACACGTTTCAAAACAACGGTGTTATTTCCTGTTCATTATTTCTACAGCAGTCGCATTGCTCTTCTTCTGGGCCGTGAACCTTATGAGCAAGTATAAATGCTTCAGGAGCCGTGCCCACAGAAAGACGAGATGGAGGGCATGGCAGAAATAATCGTTGACTAATCGAAAACAATAATCGACAGATTAGTCGACTACCAAAATTAGTGTTAATTGCAGCCCTATACTCAATGCGATCCAGCATCCTGCTACTACGGTTACATCCCTTGTGCATTATGAAACACTCTCCATTGATGACGTGTCCTTGATAACGATGATTCCGCTCAAAACTGGTGGAAACGTGGGCTTTTTCCGCTAGCTGGCACCAAGATTCAATGAATACTGAATGGAACCGGTTCGAGTGCATGTGTATGTGGAAGAGGGCGGACAGCGTTGTCCTCAGAGTGTTACACCACCTCTGACACAGCATGAGTAAAAAGATGTCGTATGATAATAAAGAGATGACTGGTGGGTGGAAATTGGCTAATTTAGGGGCAAAAAACATGAAAATGAGGTCATCGTAAGCAAATTGATGGTAGGATTAGCACAGGTTCTGAATAAAGTTGGTTGAGCTGAGGCTGCTAATTCGTAACACAGATTCAGCTTCTAACCTGCAGGAAAGATGTAGCTTTACCTTATTGAACATTTTTCTCAACATTTATGTAAAAGAAGCACAGGAAATGTTCAATTACACTGCAGCCCGTGTGTGTGTGTGTGTGTGTGTGTGTGTGTGTGTGTGTGTGTGTGTGTGTGTGTGTGTGTGTGTGTGCTTCCTGATTGAAAGCTCCCTGAGGAGTTAAGTCTGAGGCCAGCAGGCTGCACTGAAGGCGACTCGTCTGCTCACTTGCCCTTCCCTTAAACCTTCCACCCTCTTTCACCTCTGTAATGTCACTCCCTCACCCTTCAGCGACACCCTGCTCTCTGAACACGTCACTCCAAACTAATCTCCACAGCCTGCGCATGTCCAGCTCAGCATCTGGCCATTTCATTCCAAGGTTTGGTTTGTTTGGTTTTTTTAAACAGAGACTTCACTAGTTCTGTCGATTTCTAAATACGAGCTGATCGATACTGAATGCTTGCAGTGAAACGGTGAATGTCCTTGCTGTGCTCGCAGTTAATCCAGCTATTCAAGTACACAGTAAGTGGCATTCTGAGCAGCCACAGAAACGTCTCTTCCAGGCAGGGTGATGAAAGCTGAAGCAGTCCCCTGGCAGCAATGGGAAAAGATTTGCTCCGCAGGAAACAAGCGAGATCCTTATCAGTTCCTGCCTGTTGGATGTGCATTTAAGTACACGTGTCAGAGTTGTTAAGCAGATTGCTCCACAGGGAAAGATCTGCGGGTGGTTACAATGCCAGTGCTACTTAACAATATGTCTACATGACCCAGATATCCCTTACAGACCAAATAAGGACTCGGGAGCCAGAGGTGAACGAACGCTAGCCAGGGAGCCTTGGGCCTGACCTATTTGGGAACACAAAGACTGACTCTTGAAAACGTTTTTATTTAGTATACAGGTTTAAATCTGGTGCAACGTACATTGATAGCTTCTGCTGATCATTCTGGTTGCTGCACCAAACAAACAACCGAGGCTCCATCTTCGTAACGGTAGAAGGAGTTTTAAAGAGAGTTTCACTTAGCATGGATGATAATCTTCTAAACATCATAAAGATTAGAAAAGCGCATAAAGCTGTCGTCTCTCCAGGAATTCATATGCTCATTCATTTCCCTGTATTCTGTATTCACGCCCCAAGCTAGCTGACTAGCTTGACACATGTTATTATATTACCCTATTTAGGTGTTAGGTGTCAGGTAGCGTAAGCAAAACACGCGTCTGCATTGACTTGTACCATGCCCAAGAGCGATTTTCACCCCTAAACCTTACCCACTGGCCTGTGCTCCAATTGCGTTAAAATATTCCAGTCCCGAGTCCACTTACATCATCACTATGCAAATTTGCAGAAAAGCACTCTCGCGCAACGAAGCTCATGACCGTTTTTATAATGTGGATTGAAGTTGGCACCAGCACACTGATGCGTACCGTGCCCGAGCTCAATTTACCGTGCCCGGGCCCACCTTTTTCAATCGGGCCAAGTGATCAGGAAGTAGGAATGAAACTGATCCCACTTTTTCCATTTTAGAGAGGATAGCAATATCAAAGCTCAGTCTTGGCTGACATCCTACAAATAACTAACGAACATGAATGAAGACATTTACTTCACCACTTCAAAGAGTGGCACCAACAGACAAGCATGTTTATCTATCCGGGATAAAAGTACGCAAGGTTGTGGGTTAGATATTCGTACAGCTAGCGCTTCAAGATGAATACTGAGAGCCAACGTGATCACGAGCCCCCCCTTTTTTGTACCGGAGGACAATGCCGTTACTTGCACAGTGTGTTTTCCGGAGAAACCTGTTCTGTAGAATGAATGGCGAGTAGCCGAGGCAGCGTATGGGGGAGGTTTCGCCTCCACTACTGCTTCTAGATGTAGTCGATTGTAACGGAGAAAGTGATCAATTATGAGAATAAATATCAAGGGATCTTCTTCAGATGCTTTCCTAGGGGGAAAAAAGGGCAGTGTAATTGTCCAAGCATCATGTACAAACACGCACCGTGAGTCAATGGCATAAAACCGGCCACTGGATTAGCCCAATACTCCATATTGGATAGACTCACTGAGAAGTGCATTACAGTTATTCGTTGTTATTTATTTACACATGCGGGTATAATTAAATGAAAAAGATTTCTTTTCAAAATGAAATTTAAATACAATCGAAGCCCAAACCTCCTGAGGGCGAGGACTACATAACAGCATACTGATCCACCGAACAGCTTTGCAATTGGGATTCTACTGGACTCACGTAACGCAAAAAAGCATCTCCGAAAGCACGACACTTCAGCCCTTGAGGTGGATGGGCTACGACAGCAGAAGATCACATCAGGTTCCACTCCTGGCAGCCAAGAACAAGAATCAGAGGTTACCATGGGCAGACTCACCCAAAGTGGACAGCTAAAGACCAAAAAAAAAAAAAAAAAAAACAGGGGATATTTTTTTCTAATCTTCAACAGTCCATTTTCAGTGAGTCTTTCGCAAAGGCTGCTTTCTCACAAAAATGGACCAGAGAGCTGTCTATTGGTCTCAATAACTGCAGGAACGTGCTGGTGTACAGGTGGACCTTATAATAACATGGACGGTGAGCGTATTATTTTTACAGTACATCGGCAAATTACAGCATCTTTTCAGCAACGTTATAGGATACAGGTTTTACATAATCTTAGCATGACAAACTGAAGCCATCCTGCGCAAAGCTTGCACGTTAAAACAAAGTCATCACATGTGTAGACATGTTCTACTGAAACCTCTGGCCTGTTCTCCAAGTTACAAGTTCACACACCATTATTTAAAAGACGCACTCATCTTTTGTTACATTTCTACATTTGCCACATGTAGTTTTGGACTAAGAGACATTTTTTCCTATGGCAAATTCCCTTTTTGTGTGCAATGTTGGTAAGGATGAAGCTTCTGGAATACACAATATGCTTGGTTCAAATGTCCTGCTCAAAAAAAAAAGAAAAAGAAAAAGCTCACGCCACGTGCACATCCAGAATTACTGGCAATCATTATGAAAATGAACAAAACACCAAAAATAGGAACATTAAATAAATATATGCAAAAGGTTTTTTTTGTTCTTTGAGTTGGGGAAACTTGTGCAGATCTTGGTCCACTCCTCCATGAAGAACATTTTAAGCTCCTTTATATAGTCTCAGGTTTGTGCATGTTAACTGCCCTCTACAATTCAGACCACAGGCAGATGTGGAAGCACAGTATGTATGACTAATCATTATGGCGAAAGCTCTACCAATCCAACCCCCCGGCAGAGGCAACCACGGTCATCAAATTTATGATGCCATCAATCTACACCAAGCCTCACCGAGCGACCTTGGTATTTTACAGTGGACTATCAGGTGCTCTCCTTGCATTTCCTTGTATGGAGGGGAGGGATTGGAAGCAAGCGTGTTTCTGACTCACCAGTTGGGAATTTCAGCCATGCTGTGAAAACAGATCCAACAATGTGGTTGTCTTGATACAGATTGACAGTAGTATGGTTCTGGAGGTGTCAGACACGGGTATACACTAAAAGTCATTTCTGTCATTTAGCCTTGAAATTATTATTAATCAAAACATACCAAGTTTCATCTTTATAGCACATACACTTTGCACACTAAACAGCAGGTGTTTATGCCCAACATTGAAACGAAACACAACTATTTAGGGCTCTGATTTGCAACCCAAATGGAACACCGCTGCGAGCTGTAGGAGAACAGCACTGCTACAAATTATCACACATTCATTACATTCAATGAGTTACGTTTTGATGCTTCCAATTTAATGCTCCAACATCATGTACACGTAGTCAGGCGGGTGAAAATCAACAGTCACGCCATGAGTCTTCGTTCATGAGTCCGTCCTCGAAGGACGATGAGCCAGCATGCTGGTAGCCCAGTTAATTCTTAGAACAAAAGGAATATTGAGGTTAATAAAAAACAAGAAAATAAATGTGTGTTAATAAAATTCCCCTCAGAAATATCAAATGGTAAACGGGAAAATCAAATGGTAAAACCTATATTCCTGTGAATCAAATTGAATCCTTAATTGTTTGAATCGTTACGCGCCTACCCATCGTACTATAATGATGACACGCGTGACCACGCCTCAGACTTCTCAGCCACATCCCGGCCAAAGCGTTCGCCAAATGTGCGAAATCGCATATCCGACTTTAAAACGTTCTCATTTGCAACACCTCCATCTAGCTAGTGTCAGTTTATGAGTAGTTTTTCTTACATTTTAAATAAAATGTGTGATGATAAAAAACTATCACACTTTACAGCGCCTGTGCTCATCCAGGAGAGCAGCCTAGAATAATAGTGTTCAGTTGGCCCAGTTAAGATCTACCTTGCAGTCATTACTGGGTCACTCCCAATGAGCCGGTTATACAGTAGGCCTGCACACGAGCTTGGCAATTCTCCCCAATTATATTTAGATATATAGAGATATAGATATACAGAGAGAGAGAGAGAGAGAGAGAGAGCATTAACAAGCCCAATTTCGAAATGAACTGTGCGACTTTCTTTTTAAATGAAAATATACAAACGCTATTGAAAGAGCGATCTGTTATTCTTTGATGCTCGGAGTCACGCATGTTTGTCTCTATGCCTTTATTCTTCACATATAACGCTTCTGCTTCCATTCATGAAAAACTGCTTTGTTTTCTGGCTCGTTTGTTTTAAATAAAGGGAGTAGTCTGTTCAGGTTTCAACACATTTCACATTTATCTTTGCTAAGTAAGTGAAAGGAAGTGTGCAGAGAAACAATGAGACACAGTGAGAGAGAGAGACGACACGGAAGGAAGGGGAAAAGCCGATGGATGAATGGGAACATTCGTTAGCCCTGAGGGGGTTTAGGGTCAGGAAGCGAGACATGAAAGACGGTAAGAACACGTGCACTATTATCCCAAATAGTGCAGAGTCAGGCCACATTATCTGATTTCACCCTGTCCCTGGAGATCGAAGCCTCTCCACAGAGCTGATTCTGCAATCTCCCGCTGTATAAACATGCCAGCTTTACTGGTCCATAAAGCATTTTAAAATCCTCAAGTGGCGCAAGAAAGCTGCAAACGCTGCCAATCTTAGCAAGGTGTAGTTGGTGCAGTTCGTGTTCCACTCAAACTGAAGCTGATGCAGCCAGCACATGCAGCTATTACACACATGCTGTTATTTCTACAGGTATGGGCGTGCAGCTCGGCACTAAACCAGTCTGCTCAGTCAGGACCGTTCTCATTTCAGGACTAGGCTCACAGCAGGCAGTGTTCTCTCTGTGCTTTATTATTTTTCCCTTTATCATTTTAAGCCGAGCGCACACTACAAGACTTTCAAAATCTCTGAATCAAACGTTCACAATTCAGCTCGATTCACCAGGGTTCACAATTCGATGTTCCATTTTTGTTTACATTTATTTTCCTATTCATCAACTTAAAAATCCTTCTTGTTAATTTAAAGAAAATACTTTTGTTTAATTTTTTTAATATAAATTATTGAAAATAAAGGCTGGAGTAAAATACAGTAGCCTATTAACTAATATATTCCTTTTATTAAAAATGGAAAAACCATAGTTGTAAAAAAAAAAAAAAAAAAAAAAAAAAAAAAAAAAAAAAAAAAAAAAAGACAAAATGTTCATAAATATTTATTAAGAAATGGTCTATTGGTTATTAACTTTATTCATTTTTAATTAAAGGAATTTGAGAAGGCTTCAGTCCTAACACAGACCAACTACCTTAATTTGCTTCCGTAAAAAGCTCAGATTTCTTGTTGAATCTATTTGTACACTCAATCGCACAAAAGCTCTTTCCCATTTTAGATGTAGGGTTTATTTCTTATGCGTTAATAACAAAGTTATTAGAATAAAGTTGTATCACGCTTTAATCTCAAAATATTTCGTTACATGCCTATCTTGCAATTCATCACTATAGTGACGTGCAAAGTACACGATGTTTCCCAAACCTTGCTTTCTCACAAAAATGAACCAGAGAGCTGTCTATCTGTGTAGGAAACAGAGCTGAAAAAAGAGAAAACGTTAAGGAAGGACTGGGGGGAGACAGAACATGAGGACGGTCTGTTCTACAAAGAGAACCGGAATTTAAACAGTAGCTATTTTTATACTGTGCAGGAATCATGACTTGTGCTGAACTAGTTGGGCGCGACATGCAAAACCATTTCTTATAGAAGCGTGATCACTGTGCTAACATTTTGCCCTCCCTCCCTCCTTTGCCGAACACTCAGCATTGTTTTTGCTTCAAGTCGGAGAGGGGTTCACACTTGCAGACTGATCACATCACTAACTTTACGCAAACAGGGCGAGTCACCAAACTCCAAAATTATTCAGCACTTGGGAAATTACGGCTAAAATCATGCGGTGTGCGGTGCACTAAGCGTCACCCTCTTTCTCCTCCCTCAAACACTCAACTTGAATCCACTGCTTAGAAACTCAGATCTGTGTTATCAGGGAGGACAGCTGGATCTGGACTCTGCCGCTTGTTTTTTTCCATGCACTTGTGTGCTGATCCTCCCCCTCCTCTGTACTCTTCCTCTCCAAAACACACAAACTCCCAGGATGTTGCCCCTAGGCCTCCATCTGTTTGTGCATGCATCTCTCCCTCTCTCTGTGTGTGTGTGTGTGTGTGTGTGTGTGTATATATATATATATATATACACACACACACACACACACACACACACACACACCTCCCCTGCCTGGGTTCTGCAGTACCCAGGAGCGTCGCTAAAATGGTAAATTACACCCAAACTCAAGAGCAGGTGCCAAAACAAGACCCAAAAGGGGATGTGAAGCACTACGGGGAATGGAGGAGACCCCTACACTCACTACATGTAGGACTGGTAAAGCCGGTTTTACACTGTGCTGCCTTTTAAAGCTCACACTTCCCAGAATCCATTTTGTTGTTTTTGTTTACAATGCGTTTAGGAAAGCACGTGACCGCTGCTCTGCTAGCTCTCTTTGTGCACACACACCTAGCCGAATACTGAGCCTTTACAAGAAAACTAATAAGGATACAGGACATCGCAGAAGAAGATTTTGAGGAGACGAGTATCAGCCTAGATGTAGAAAGGACCAGTTCTCATGAAGGATATAAAATAAATATACGGGGGAAAATAAAGAGCTTTTTAATCACTTTTTAATTACGATCACCATTAACATTATGTAAGTGCTAGATTTGACACTGTAGGCCTTTTTAATCTTTTTGGATCAAAATTGTCCTAATTTTTTTCCTCAAAAACCACCATTTTTGACCAGTGACTGCATTAGGGATGAAAAACAAGGGGGGGAAAAAATGAAGCGTGAGAAAAAAAAAAAAAGAGAGAAGATTTACTGTATCGAGTAAGCGTGGGCGATATGATGTCAGCGATGAATTCAGCCACAGTACACGTCTCAGAGATCATTTTTATATAACATCACAGTCTGTGGTGTGTTATTTCTCATTTATTGTGTAGATCAAGGTTTCATTTCACACGGTCGGTGAGATCGCTCACTCATTGGAGCGTGGAGTGTCATGTTACCAAAATGGCGCAAATGCAATAAGCTTAAATTTATGATCAGCCCATTTCATGCACAAATGACAGAATAGCTAACTATGGTTAATGGCAATGATGTAAAGGCACGCGGCCCCCAGTGAATGAACACAGGGGTGAGACGATCGCTGGTGACCCCACTCGAGTCACCCTTTAAGGCAAGTCACTAGAAACAGAGTTTCTAAACATCCCAAAGAAGAAGGGAACTGGGTCAGGACTGTTACTGGAAGAACAGTAGAAAGTAGAAAATATTAATTTTATACTATAGCAATAAATGTTATACTAGCAGCGCAATAATTTCTTATGGACATGGATCTAGGATCAGTTGATGATGGCTGTAAAACTTTGTGAAAGGGGAAACACAGTAAACCAAACGTGTTGGATTTTCAGACTCTGCCCTTAAAGGCAGACCTGAGGTGAAACGCACACGGAAAAGCACAGGGTCACACAAATTAGAGTTTAGGGACGGAGGGAGTGCATTTATAAAATAATTATTAATAAATTGAGGAATAATAATAATAATAATAATAATGCTTCGCAGTCCTTCATAATAAAGATCAGAGGCCAATGAAACGGTCTACTGACTCCATCTCGCTCTGCTCTGCCCTTTACCTCAAACAATATCAGAACAATGTTCCATTGAGAGGAGGAGTGAGTGTGTGTGTGTGTGTGTGTGTGTGTGTGCGCGCACGCACGCACGCAGGAGGAGCAACAGCTGTGACTGAACAAACAGCTGCATCACTTCACTGACCCTTTCCTCCCTCACTCCCTCGCTCCCCCACTCGGTTGCTCCTCGCTGGGGCTGGAAAGGAACTTCATAAAAGCAGTTTAAAACGAGCTCAAAAACAGGACTGTGTTTCTGCTATACTGCAGAACGATGCTGCATTCGGAGGCGAAGTTGGAAGCTGTGATTCCCTGCTGGCACTGAAATCGCCGCTCGACATTTACAGCCGTAAACGGCTTTTCATTGCAGCGTGTGTGGTTTTGTGTGAGCAATAAAATCTGCTCCGATTTTTTGATTTTAGATCAGTTGATACATGGACACAGTACTCGGATAAACCGAACACTTACCATGCTAATGTCCGTTTTGAGAAGGTGATCAACATCAGCGTTGCGAACACCACTCACTCGTTGTCAAACGTTCACTCACTCAAACGTTGCAAGTTCACTACAGTATACCAGCGGCCGTACACACGCAGGCCTGCAACTCTAACAGTGTGGTTCAAGTAGCTTTTCATGGGTTTTACACGCAGAAGCGCTAAACTGCTAAAATCCTACACAATACACACACTTTTGCTGTGGCGTCTATTTTTTCCCAACTTTTTTGCACTTTGCTTGCACAAAGCTAGCCAGCTAAATGTGATCAGTGATGTAAAATTCCCTCCTCAAACCAGTGAACTGAATATTCAGAGGTATAGATTTAACAAGCGAATGTCTGGATTGATCGATCGAAAGCGAATACTTTAGCTTCAAAGTGCTGCTTTGGTTCCTGTGAGCAGCCATGTTGATGCGACGTAGCTCCTCTACTGACTCACACACACACACAAACTGCTAAGCTACACAGCTAGCTCATTTCCTTGCCCTGAAGTGCTACGGTTACAAATTTCAAAGCCACGTACTCGTGCACAGCTTGATGTTCAGCCTCCGAAATCTCTGCCCCAGGGGTTTCTGATCATCATGGGTACTGATTTGCACCACATTAGCATTCTGTGTGTCCTCTGTGCAAGGTTTACGCTGGCGTCGGAGGGGTAAAGGGTGACGGAGAGTGAGTTTGTTCCCTTGTACCAGAAGACAGTTTTGAAAATAAAACAGCTAGCTGTCTAAAGATAGCTTTCGGTCACTGAGACAATTAATAGAAATTAACGGAGAAAGATATAACACGTATGTTCCGGCTCATGGTCAACACAGACGCTATTCAGTCTTCATACATGCGTCCCGATGCACTAAAAATAGACAGGGCTCGGCGTCTGCGCTGTGGCCTGCCTATCTTCTGCCCACACAGGACACAAACTCCTGTAGAGAAACTCTCAATCTCTCAGACTGCTAGTCAGCAGCACAGACTTCTCCGGAAAAGTTGAGCGACAATTAAAATTTGGGGAGAGAAGATGATCAGAATATCACAGTTTGAACCAATACATTTGGGATATAGGTTATGCGGCTCATCTGGCCCAGGGTTTAAACTCACTTGGCTTTTTTAACTTGACTTGTAAAAAAATTTCACCGCAAATTAAATCGCAATGAAAATTCGCATTTAGATATTTTCTCCAAATCATTTGGCCCTAATGAGGAGGAGGAAGAAGAAGAAAGAACAACAACAAGCACCACCACCACCAAGAAGACAAATTAACAACAACAAAAAAAAAAAAAGAGGAAAAATTCCATGCCAAAATGAGGAAGAAAAAAAAGGTTAACAACAAGAGAGAACGACAAGAAGAAAAACACCACGAGGGAAAAGAACAAGAGGAAGAAGAAGGAAAAGCTGAAGAACAAGAAAGCAAAAAACACCACGGACAAAATCGGACGCATCATCCTTTTAAACTTATTTTTCTCTGATCAGTCGCACTGTAAAGTGTGCGCAGCAATGCAGATGGTTTTCCTGATCTTGCTTGGCGTAACGAGTGTGTGAGGCTACGAGCACTGACAGGTGTCTGCTGTTCATAGCGCACCGCTGAGGTCCGAGTGCCTCAAAAAAGCAAAGACCAATAAGGCGGAGCACCTGTGACTAAAAATCCCACTGAGGAACCACAAGAAGAGGTCAGTTCCAGGTTTCCTGAGGTTGCCAACAAATATCTGGAACTGCTACAACCCGCCGGTTTCGATGGTTCTCGTCCTGTACACCGCTCGTTGCTTTTTTTAAAACTGGCACAAGGACACGCGTGGGTCTGGTCCCTCCAGCCTGGTGTGAATGAGCGCGTAAGCAGAGTTTTAATAACACGCAACACGTGCACTACTCCGTTACAACACACACATATAGCTGACCATGACCCCGAATAACTATCACAACCCGGCAGCAGCGTGAATATACCCATAGTCGGTTTGTGACCGCAAGCAGTGCTGGATATCAGCAGCTGGGAAACTATTCTTAGCAGTGACTGTGAGGCTTCCTAAAAAAAAATATATATATATTTCACAGAAACACCTGATGTGCCAGACCTGTTCACACTGCCGTGTCGCAAATGTGGTCAGGTGCTCAGCGGCCCCGCTCTAACGGAGCACAGGGCGAAAAATAGCAACAGAAGATACTATACGAAAGTAAAGCAACTCTTTAACTCTGCTGGCAATCAGACAAGCGGTCCGATGCTTTTATGCCATAACAGTAGGAAGTAGTTTAATTAGCACCAGTGTAATAAAAATAGTTGCTTAAAACGCAAAAACAGCCCGGCGAACGTACTAATAACGCGGCTCAACCTAGCATCAAAAGCTGACGCTCGCGCATCGGCGTATCTGCCATAATGACGTCATTCCTGCATGAGATCACGTTCTTCTGATATCTAATAACGTTTACTTCGAATACATTTTATTACCGAACCAGGAAGCCCCGCCCCTTCCCTGCACAGCTCCGGCGGGGACACGCTCGACACGCTTCGGAAATAAGGCGAAGGGAAGACGGTTTATTTGTGTAAAATAAAATCGAACCGTGTATGTTTGACTCAGATAAAGATACATTTAATGTTAGTGAACGATTTTTATTTACACTGCAAACAATTCTGGAGGAAAAATGCTCTCTTTTGGCCAAAACAGAGAAAGGATGAAGATTTTGAACAAAACGATTAAAAGGCAACAAGACTCAAATCTGATACTTTACAAATAAAGTTAACAATGGCGATTGGACTTGAATTAAATCCGACGTGTTGTTTGGAGATTTTCCCCAGACCGCGTTACACTGAACAGCGTCGACAGAGGAAACATCCGCCACGTGGACATTAAACAACTGATGCGACGAAGAATGACCCTGAAATGTGAAGTTTCCTGCTTTTTTTTTGGATAACATTATTACTCTCCTTAAAACTGAAATGGTGGACATGCTCATTTTCCTGTTTTTTCCAGTTCTTGACATTTAAATCATTTATCTCGATATTAAAAAAATAGAGAATCGCAATCAAGGAAAGAAATCATACTCATGTCTTTATAACGTTATCCAACTTAAATGAATTGACTAGAAGAGATGCTTTTAGGGACAAATGCAGTAAACCGAAAGTATGTACACCTCAGGCTTCCACAACACATGATCCAGTTCTATTCATAAGGCAACAATATTTTGATTTTCAACAGATCATAACACGGCTATATGATATGATTTCCCTCTGACTCACTTTGGTCAGAATCTGACGTAGGTCTTTCATTTGATGAGTTACAGCCAACTCACCTTCTATATTAGCTCATTTCCACATCACTATAAGGAATAGTAGGAATAGGAATAGGAATCATTTTTTTACCCGCTGGACTTTTACAGCGTCCCGTACAGTTTACATACGGTTTGATCAGTTCATAGCTCCATTATGTACGCAGTTCTTAAAGGACTAACACATATATAAGCGTAAACACCTCACGCCTCATTGCTCCGACAAGCTCCGGATAATCCGTGCTGGTTTCCGTCCGGACGGTTCGCCGATTCCTAGGAAATCCATTTGAATGATTAGCAATCCACAGTAAAGCCGTCTATACTCACGGATATCTCCTTGCTTGTGTGTACACGGGTTCTGCCCGCGTAGGCTCAGTCTTTTACCTAGGGGGATTTCCTGCTCCTTCTGTGCAACGCTGACCAATAAAAAGAATTGAAAATTCTCCCTTATGGTGCCAAAGACAGGCACATGAGAGAAAGATGGGCAATCATTTCAACAGTAATCCATTTTCTTGTCTAAACTGTTGAACAGATCCAAATCATCAGATCGTTACACCACTAGGAAACAACGAGAATCTGGTTTTGTAGGCTGAATTCATATGGCATGCGGTCAGTCCGACCTGTCCGAGTGTTCCCGTTTCCTCACCAGGTGTCCTTACATTAGAAGAGAGATATTTCAACAGGTGTTCAAGACAGAAATTCTCGCCGGGGTGGATCATTTCTCTCACCGACTGTTGAAAATGCTTTGACACAAGGACCACGTGCATACGTTCCGTGAGACAGTAACAGTTTTACATGTGGACACGTGGAACACGGACATGATTTACTCAATTTGGATTTATTTTCTCATTTTATATCTGGACAGACAATAGCTTACAAATGTGTACAGGAAGTTCTCACAAAACCCTGGACTTGGGGGAATTAAAGGTCCACTATGTAGGATTCAGCAGACTGCATCCACCTGAATGCCCCCCCTCCCTTTCCAAGCGTGTGTTAGAGCGTACGGTGGCCGTCACGTGCCCGTGGCGAACCTCCCAGCACTGACGTACACACTCCCTTGCTTTTTCTCATGCTAAATAATAAGCGTGATCCTCCATTTTATTTTAATTTGGCTTCTCGAACTTGTTATCCAGCACCAGAAAACACGGATTCCTCTTCTATCTTCTTCTTCTCGTGTCGTCTTTCCGGTGCTTCCTTCCAGATTCACGCTGCCGCTTGTAAAACCTGAAACGCCGAATGTGCTCTGTAGTGGTTTGTCCGTTCTGGGCTACTGTAGCGGCGCAACATGGCGGCTCTGTAGAGGTTTACCCGCTCCTTATGTAGATATGAAGGGCTCCTTCCAAGCGACTGGGCTTCACACACTGTTTCACTGCACACACACGAGTGTTGGTCACGGAGAATTTAATCTTTGATCAAAATAGTTTAACCACTTGGTTGGTTAGAGCTGCTTTTCTCGGATAACTCAGCGCAGTGGAGGTATTTCTTACAGAATTAGTGCTCAGGGACGTCGACGACTAAAGCTTGGGAGTTTCCAAAGATTGTTTCTTAAAAGCAAAGGCCTGTAATTTGTTGCCTCCTTGGCTTTAAGCAGAGTGCTGACAGATGCCTCATAAAACACAGAGAGAGCACAGCTCAACTACCACACACACACACACACACACACACACACACACACACACACACACACACACACACACACACACACACACACACAGAGATGTCAGATTCATTTTGTTTTGCTATAGACTGCATCAAAGTGTTGAAAAGCCAGAACAGAAAGGATAACTAATAAATTCATCAGCCGGCCCATCCAGCAAGAACGCTCCAGTGTTCCCAGTCCCATGTTTTGGTTCCCCAGAAGCGTAGGCTAAAAGTGTTATACATTTACAAAGACTAATGGAAATGAAGTACAATAAAGCCTTATCCTTATAATATTGCACTGTAGTCAGTAAGTCATTGACATGTAAAGACATTCGTGTATGGCTCATGCTTTTATCTTCCGTGTGTGTTTAACCGGGAAGTGACGGCATGTTTTACTTGCAGGGAAGTTATATCAGCACCGCTATTTTGCTTGGTTTTGCCAGTATACTGCATGTTAATGATTCTGGAAAGATGATCCGTCACCGTACAAGCTAATTAAACAGCCCATAATTTTCTTTCTTTTTTAAACTGACAGCCAGAACACGCCTCAGCACTGGGATCCAGAACGAGCAGCTCCTACACTTAAACCTCTCCATGAAGCACACAAGCATGCTGTGCTTAAATATAGCTACATAACAAAAGATTTTTCTTGGTTGTTGGATGTGGAAAAGGAAAACCGCTGGTGACAGCTATATCGGTAGGCTTCGGGACACTAGCATACTTGTGTGCCAGGAAAATATGGATAAAAAAAAAAAAACCAGTCTGGGCAGACAATCCGATTGACCCAGGCGGCAAGGTTACTGGGCCTGCTTGGACTAATGGGTTGTACTAGGGAAGCACTGGGGTCAGGAATAAAGCCGCATTCAACTGGAGTTTGTAATTCATTCCACAATTCTGGCCAATTCCTCAATAGGAACTCGGGATGGTGTTAGGAAGATCCGACTTCCCCCTTCCGAGGCAAGACAAATGCAGAATTAAAAACTGCAATTAGTGGGAAGTCAAAAACAGAAAGACGGCAGCACAAGGACAGTCCAAGTTTACTGTCTCCATATGGCCAACTGCAGTAGAGAGGAGTGATACTCAGACGAGAATGGTGCGACTTACCCCAGGCTGGTAGAGAGAGAGAGACAGACAGAGAGAGCGAGAGAGACAGACAGAGAGAGAGAGAGAGAGAGAGAGAGAGAGAGAGAGAGAGAGAGAGAGAGAGAGAGAGAGATCAGAAAAAGGTAGACCTGCCATCAAAAGTTCCAGGACGCATGTTGGTAGCCAAACTTGCTGGAGCCAAGACTCCAACATCATGGTACAAAAAGTCCATTTGCAAATATTTCCACGACACCATTTTTCTGCCTGAAACCTGCAAACAATTTTATAAAAACTGGTGCTTAGATAGCTCTGCCAAAGACCCGATACCAAACATGACAATGTAGGAAGCTCTCAGTAAACCTTTGGCTGCATATTTCGTCTGATCTGCAAGCTACTCCTGACCTTCTCTGGAGTCCACAGGAGGCGCGGTGTGTGTTGAACACTGCTGGCTGTTGTGGAAATCAGTCGATCCCTCGGACACGCTCGCTCTCTGGCTGCAGTGGAAAAGACGCATACTCCCGTACTATATAGCGTGTGATGATCCGTAGGATGTCCGAACACTCAGTAAGTATTTAACAGCAGCCGTACAGTACCAGGATGATCTACTACACTGGTAGCTTACACACTACGCTGTACCACAAGTCACCTGGAGCCTCTGAATAACCGAAGACCACGACTTCCCCTGGGAAATACGGAAAGATGGTGGTGCACAAGTGAAGCCAATTGTTGCAGCATCCATGGAGAATCTCTGGCGATGTACAAACACACGAATCAGGAGCGGTTGAAACATTTCTGCCATGGCGGAGTACGTCCAAACTGGAGACATCATTAGTATCTTTAATAAATCTTACCACCTCTGAAAATACTTGAAGGTCCATAGAGACCTGAAGGAGCACTGACATACCTTCAGAGCCAATTACAGCGCTACACCATGTGCACATTCCAGGGTAAAATATAAACATTTAGCAACCACTTAGCTCGGAACACTTGTTATTCAGTAATCCAATCAGCCAATCATGAGGCAGCAGGGGAATGGAAAAATATACTGAATGATGGAAAAAAACAAAAACATTCAGTTCTGCTAGAGGAAAGCCCTTGATTAGAGAGGTCAAAGGAGAACAGACAGACAGGAAGACTAGGGTAACTCAAATAACCACTCTTTACAACCGTGATGAACAGAAAAGCATCTCAGAATGAACAGGTTGACGGATTCACTGCAGCCCACAACAGGTTCCATTCCTATCAACCAAGAACAGTGAGATTGCCCACTTCTAGTACCACGCCTACAGTTCTGTTCCTTATTTCTGGGATTGTTGCAGGTTATTCACTACATCATATCGCTTAATCACATTAGCACTGGAGCTGAGGTCTGAATTGGTCCTGAACATAAATGGCAGCATGTGATATTCAAAGTGCTATGGTGCGAGCTGGTCCCATTTAGAGTATCTGCTGTGCATCAAAGACAACTATTCTTAGTTCCAACTGTTTCTCCTGAGCTAATGAGCGCTAACAAATCACAGCAGGGGAACTGGAGAGGGGGAAAAAACAAAACAAAAAAAAAAAACCCAACCATAGAGTGCAAGCTGCACTGTTTAAGCAAGTCTTCAGATGTACATGCCAAAAACACACCCATCTACAAGCAGCTGCAAAGTGTGTGAGCGCATGCTGAGAAAGAACACACACGTTCTCAAATTCTCAGACGTCGCTTGGGCTGCCCTGGAGCGGTCACGCAAACATGCTCCTTAAACAACACTCTGAAAAAGGCGGCTGGATAAAAAGGAATGAATCTTTTTGCATGCAAACTTCTCAGTGTAGGAGGTTCATGGTGCGCTCTCGCTAGCCGGCTCTCGTAGCTCAGCTGCGCCGCCGATTACTGCTCTGGAGCTCGACGGCGACACACAGCATGCCGTTGGTATTCCATTTCTTTCTTTCTTTTTTTCCCAAGAAGTTCTCTGCCACCGTTCTATTAAAAGCTAACCTGGCATTGCTATATCTAGGTGTAGGCGTTCTCTCCGAAGAGGCTCGTCAGATTAGCCAGAAACCCCTCAACTACGAGAACTACTCAACACCTTCATCAGCTGATCGGCTCCTCACAGGGTTCACATGCACACTCAGAGAGAGAGAGAGAGAGAGAGAGAGAGAGAGAGAGAGAGAGAGAGAGGGGCGGCGGCTCAGAGAGAGACACACTCAGACAGAATCACAGAGACACACAGAGAGACACAAACTCAGAGAGACTCACAGAAAGACACACACAGGCACTTGCACAGGGACAGAGACACAAAAAAAAAAAAATACACAAACAGAGAGACAATGTCACAAAGACAGGGCATGAGAGAGAGAGAGAGGGAGAGAAACACAAAGATTCACTCAGACACTCAGAGAGAGAGACAGATTCACAAAGACACACAAAGAAATACGCACACAGAGGCGCAGAGACACACACGCTCAGAGACGCACACGCATGTGCACAGTGACGCACACGCACGCGCAGAGACTTGCGCACTGTATTAGTGAGATTTCAGTTCCTGGATGGAAGCCTCTGTATAAACACTTGATGAGCTCTAACATTTCCCAAACTGTCCCACGGCTGCGATCATAACGTCCACCCACAGCTCACGACTAGCGCCGCCGGCCAACACCGCATTTCGTTACTGGAAATGAAGCATGTGGTTTTAAACACGCAGTGACTAGTGCCTATTTTTCTTCAGAGTAAAAAAGTCCATCGGTGCCTCCGGTCTTGTCCAAATTAGGCCATTAAGAAGGACACCACTACATTACTGGAGAAAGTGTAATCGCTTGAACACAAAGGCATGTGTGCTGTTCTTGGCTGGTATCAGGCCCTCGTCGTCCCACTCATCACCTCTCACTTTCCATCTGACTAAGAAAAATGGCAGCAACGCAGGATAGGCTGCAGGTCTCTCTGCACGTCAAACGCATCAGCTGCAGCAGGAACTCTACGCATAAGGACACTGTACTGTAACGCTGCAAATCGGGCCCAGGAACGGACGCCTCCGTGTTTGCCTGTTGTTAGCAACAAGCTAGCTAACCGATGATGGATGTACATTTACCGCCAAACAGCAGACGAAGTTACAGATTTAACACGTCTGTGTGTCGCCTGCTCTAAAGCAAATACGTGCATATATAGTACAACTCATTTCAGGCTTTGCTGCCTTGTTTACTGTTCATGCGGTCCATGTCCATGTGATGTCACCTGCTGAACTCGGCGTTGAGGTGACAGTCCGGAGTTCCACAGGAAGTCCGAGATGACGAACGCGGGCTTTGTTTTTTCCTAGTCGGAGGACAGGAAGAACAATTTACGACCTCTTGTCGAAACAGAATATCCTAAACATTTTAAACGTACTCTATACGACGTGATGTGTAAAGGCTAGCGTAAGGTATAGCGTATAGTAATACGCTTTTGCAGAATTACACGATAAGCCAATTCTCGGAAATTATTGCTCCTTATATCTAACTACATGGCCAAGCAAGCAGGTAAAAGTAGCAAACAGCAAACACTCAATCAACACACTTGACCCATTACAGGAGCCAAGGGGTGTGTGTGTGTGTGTGTGTGTGTGTGTGTGTGTGTGTGTGTGTGTGTGTGTGTGTGTGTGTGTGTGTGTGT
>JAQQZR010026260.1:0-21317 GCA_030068235.1 Notoglanidium macrostoma
ATACTTTTGTGAAGCTGCTTTGTGACAATGTCTGTTGTTAAAAGTGCTATACTAATAAAATTGAATTGAATTGAATTGAATTATGCATCCCTTTTTTCTCAGCTGAACCTATGGAAGCTCTGGAGGTATTGGCTGTATGGAGTAACTTTAGCAAAGAGATCCTCCCATTCATAGATAATGTTAGCTAGCTAGCTAGTAATGCACATAGTAACTAACTTTATAATTAACTTAGCACACTGTAGATGGTTACATACCACCACATGTGTTTTTTAGGTTGGATGTGGAGTTCTGAACTGCTGAAATGTCCACCAGTTTTGGCTGACAAAGCAGGCACCATGTGATACAACCATTATTCTTAGTAGTTTGAGAAGAGAATAGTTTCTACAGGTTAGGCCAGGGATCCGAATTAGCAGCTGTTTCTTTAGCCATATTGTGGAGAGGAGTCATGGAGGGGAGGGGTGTGGTTTATTTATAACAAAACAGTCATAAACATGTATCAAAACATTGGGCCTCATAGAAGCTGCATTTAACAAATGAAATAAAAGTAGTGAGAAGTGTGTAGTCTGATGTAACTGAAGAAAAGTACACTTTTTAAGGGCAAATGTACTTGAGTAAGAGTGAAAAGTATTATGCATTAAAACTACTCAGATGAGTACACTTTTTTTGGAAAAAGTTACTTAAGTATGGAGTAAATGGAGTAAATGTAATGCATTACTACCCACCTCTGGTTGTTGGTAGATAGCACAGTGCATGCAGCCTCCCCCATTAGCATATGACTGCCCACAGAAATCTGAATCAAGAAGATGGGGTGGAGTCAGCTACACATAGTTATTCAGTTATACAGCTGTTCCAGGATGGAAAAACCAGAGTTAACATAGTCTTCAAAGGAGGATTATTTAAAAAAACAGTGGCTTAATTTCATTTTTGGGGAATTTCCTGAAGATTCCTTAACCCATGTTGAGCTGCATGACTTGGGGGAAGCTGCATACAGTTTCGGTCATAAATGCACCTCCTTTCGGTGTCTCCAGGATTACGGTGCTCCAACCAGCAGCATCTCTTATACTGATGCTGAACCATGCTGAGCTGCATGACTGGAGGGACATGGCCTATATGCTAGCTAATGCCTTGCCGCAGCGCTACTCCAGCCAGAGGCCTGGATTCTAAGCTACAACTTCACAGATCTGTGCCTTAATTTTTACAAAAACATGGCTAAATGAGGATATCCAAGACTCATTTATTTACCTACAAACTCATTATATACACCACAGCAAACGGAAATCTGAATCCGATTGCAAATTCCAATAAATCAAACATTAAAGGCCATATTGAATATTGTAATAGATTTCAGCTTACCTTAGTTAGCTTGCAGGACCAAAGCATTAGGGTAACATTAGCCAGTTAGCTAGCCTTTACATTCTTTCCATTATGCTAAATTTAGACAAAACACATAGTTTGAGAAACGTGGTTTGCTAGGATACATTATCTGAATTGTCCGTATTATTGGATTGATTTGCAACTCCCTCACAGCAATAAGCTTTTGCCCGTTTGAATTAGACTGCCTAGGTAGCTTACCCTGTTTTAGTGATGTGACTAAGCTATGTGACTAAGCTATGATCTGACTGATGCACAAGCTATGGGAATATTTGTTTCATGTGTACACAAGCATCTGGATGCCATCATAAAAACAGCGACATGAAAGTTTCCAGAAAATTAAAGGTTCAGTGACTTAAGGCAGTAAGCTGTTGCTAGTTCAGTTTAGTTTGGCTAGGTAGCTTACCCAGTGTTAGTGATGTGACAAGTTGCAGAAGCAATGAGATTATTATATGTATATAGTTTTTTTATTACATTTTTAATGTTTAAAATCACAACTTTGTTCACTATCACAGTAATACATATGTAGTATGGTATATAGCTTATGTTATATGTTAGCTCTGCAGTGAGAAGCATGTTGTTTTGGAAAAGTATTTTAAATAAAATTAACAATGTCACTAAAACATATGTAGAAAAAGTAAGTAAGTTTAAAATTACCTTTTTGAAATGGCCATCTGTAGTCTTGGTTGGGCTCAGAAAAAATATCTGCAATGGGGCCACTCACAGTTATGTTACACCACTGCAATGAAAATGAATATGAAAATAAACACAGCTATGGAAAAAATTAATAGAAAGCTTAAAGGTGAGCATGTATGAGGTCAGGTCCATTAGTATTTGGGCAGTGACAATTTTTGTAATTTTGACTCTGTATACCACTACAATGGATTTGAGATGAAGCCATCAAAAACTGATTGAATTGTAGACTTTCAACTTTATTGAAGGGGTTTAATAAAAAATATTGCATTAATTGTTTTAGAATTACAGCCATTTTTACATATTCTTTCCATTTTCACAGACTCACAGGCTCATTATATATAAATAATAATTAAAAAATAATTGGTAGTTGTTGCCCTATAAAAGAACGATATACTATATGCACATCTCATACTTTACGAGTCTCACAACACCACTCTGGTCTCGAGTGAAATCATACCTAATCTTACAGTCACTAATTCATTATCTTGGCCTCTTGTGAAAAATGTGTTCACTGGGTGGAAATTTCACCATTATTTTGTCTTTAAATCACATAAAGGGAACAACATAGTACAAGTATAGTATAGAATAGTGCAAGTTCTGCCTTCCAGTTGTGAAAATGCTGTCACCATATGCATATTTGGCATTGAGGTAATCCAAAAGTAATGGAAAATAATCAGTTACAATACTCTAATTTTGTGATAAGAAGATTAAGTTACTGACTACATTTTTAGCAGGTAATTAGTAATTGTATCTGAATACATTTTAAAGTAACCCTCCCAACCCTGGTCAGAAACAATCCAGGAATCACCAAGGTACAGGCCTGCCATGAACTGGAAGCTGCCGGAGCACTGCTTACATTCAAAGTAGTTTTACATTGCCATGGACTTAAATGTGCCATCTAAGAAAAAAAACCCTGCTCCAAAATCGACAACTTCAAGCTCAACTAAATTTACAGTTGACTACATGGACAAAGAAAAGCTTTCTGGAGGAAAGTTTTTTGGTCACATGAGACAAAGATTTAGTTGTTTGGCCACAATGGACATAGGTGGTGGGAGAATCATGCTATGAGGCTGTTTTGCTGCCCGTGGAACTGGTACATTGCACAAAATGGATGGAATAGTGAAGTGTCTCAGAGTTCTTAAGCATGACCTTAAACCATCAGCTAGATGGTTGAAACTTGGACACAATTGGGTGTTCCAACAGGACAATGACTCCAAATACAGTACATACCAAAGATGGCTGTTGAATGGATTAAGCAGGCTAACATAAACAAACATAAAAGACAAACAAGTCTTGTTCTCAACCCTATCAAAAATATGTGGACTGTGTTAAAATTCGGGTCCATGTCAGGAAACAGTTTAATTGAACTCTACAAATTCTGACTAGAAGAGTGATCATTTCTTGTTTGTAATTCGCTTGCTGGGACTTCTTGTCGCTGTCAGCGTTTATTCTATACAAGTTTTTTCTATTTTTCATAAGTAATTTTGTGTTATTATTGAATTTTTTTTGTTGGCTCTGCTGAAAATATTATCAACAAGTTTTCAACTAAGTGTACGTTAAACATTTATCATTGTTCAGTGTGTGGAGTGCAGGATGTTTAGTCATTCTTCTTCTGTCATTATTAATAGCTTTACTTGTGATAAGTGTATATTAGTTAGCTTAGGAAAAGATTGCAGCATTAGAGGTGCGCATCCAGTCACTAGAGAGGGTTAGTGAGAGTGAGGACAGTGTAGTGTCTGTAGGGGAAAGTCTGGATGCCTTAGGTGGAGTTAGTAATCCCCTAGTGCTTGCATTAGAGTCCTCACAGCGGGATGAATGGGTGATGACTCGGCAGCATAATCGCAGAGCCAAAGCTAATGCTAAGGCTCGTCCATGGGGGAAACACTCCTCACCGCATCACGTGTCTAACAGATTTGCTCTCCTCAGTGAAGCACCCACTAAGAAACCTGAAAGAGCTCTGGTTATAGGAGACTCTGTCTTAAGGCACGTGAAATTAGATAGACCTTCAGGGGCACCAGCAGCTATAGTTAGGTGTATACTGGGAACCAGGGTGCCGGACATAGCAGGCAATCCTATACCTACATGTTTCCTCAAACAGATAATACCAGACGTAATTGAACCTATTCTAAAAATTATCAACTCTTCCATTATCATTGGCTATGTACCTAAATTCTTTAGATTAGCAGTTATCAAACCCCTAATTAAAAAACCTGATCTCGACCCCAGTCAGTTGTAAAGGCCAGTATCAAACCTCCCTTTTAATTCCAAGATTCTAGAAAAGGCTGTAGCGCAGCAGGTATGCTCACACCTACATAGGAATAGAAATCAGGAAATATATCAGTCAGGATTTAGACCACACCATAACACTGAGACAGCACTAGTTAAAGTGATAAATGGCCTACTACTGGCTTGTGATCAATGTTGTCTTCTTGCTTGTGTTACTTGACATTAATGCAGCTTTTGATACCATTGATCATACTATTCTCCTTGATAGATTAGAAAAGGTTGTGGGAGTTAAGGGAATGGCCCTCTCCTGGTTCAGGTCTTATTTGACTGATTGTTATCAGTTTGTTGATATAAATCGTGACTCCTCTACACATAATAAGGTGAGGTTTGGTGTTCCACATGGTTCTGTTTTAGGCCCACTGCTTTTTTCTTAATATATGCTACCTCTGGGTAATATTTGTAAATATGATATTAGCGTTCACTGCTATGCTGTTGACACAAAGTTGTATGTTTCAGCAAAGCCAGATGAAAGACACCAGCTTAATAAAGGACTGTTAGAACTTTGATTCAGGTTCAATCTCTTTCAGACTCCGTAACCGTCTCTCTCGCTCTTCTTCTGTGTGACAAGCGCGCTTGGAGAATGATCCAACAGACACAAGGTCATTTTAAACTCAGTCTGATTTAATGAAGAAAGTCTAGAAGTATTTATACATAGAAACACACTATGTCATAGTATGCTCAAGGGAACAGATAAGTAGAAAAACATCTTGTTTCGACAAAACATATGACATAATGAAAGTCTGCATGAGGAGTACGACATAAGATAAACAATGACAGTAAATCATGTTCTCTACGATAGCTAACATAAACAAATTTGGTCATGTCAGAAGGACCTAAATTATCTAAAGATCACAGGACAGAGAAGAAAACTGGACACCGTTAACTCCTGAGTCACGAAAAGCCATATTGATAGGAAAAGCCACAACGACAATCCCTGGCAACAGGGTTAAAGGGTCAAAGGACAAAAGAAAGAGAAGAAAAGGGACAGTGATCAAATTAAAAAGAACAGAGGCAAGATTTTCAATCTAACAATGCCCCCTTTTGTTCTAAAAGAACAAATACTAAGAACATAAAATCTTGCTCCTTTGACACGGGTGCAACAGGAAAAGTAGTATTCATTATAGATTTCATCCATTGAGTGATGAATGATTGCAAACAAGAAATTTGAACTGGAACACAACAGATAGTCAAAAGGAAAATCACAATGATAGGAGCAATCATAGACCTGTAGGGAGCAAACCATCCAAAAATTAAAAAGAACAAACCCCAATTTTCACCCCCCTGTTCGTCCCTCTTAAGTTGCAAATTTACTTGAAGTTGGCATATTGCCAGAACAAATTGTCTGGTATCCCACCTGAGCAAGGGCCAATCAAGAACGAGATGGATAGGGATAGTGATGCCAAAACCCAATAAATCATTATGCTGTGGTTGCTCTCTATCAGGATCAATTAACAATATGATACACCAGATTTAAATTAATTAAAACAAATCAATCAACAATTATCAGGTGATTCATGAATGTGTGTGTGTGTTTGTGTGTGTGTGATGAAGAGCATTCTCCAGCGTTGATAGCAGTTGATACCCCTTTCTCCTGCGTTGTAGCCCCTAAGGCTTTCTTGATAGGAATTATCTCTGCAGCTGATGGAGCATTCTTAAGCTAACTAGCGTGAATCCACTGTGGCTGAAGGTTAGTGAGCACTGCCGTCCGAGTCACAGTGATGGCTTCCGTTGGTACACTGTAAGCAGCCTTACCCACCTTCCGCAGATTCAGAGATTTCACCAGCACATGAACATGGAACATAGGGATGACTAGGCTTCTCTCTAGGTAGAGGTAAAGAACAAGACACATCACCATCTATGCTATTCAGTTTTTCAATCAAGGCCTGGGTGTAATCAGCCACTGCAATGTCCAGATCGCCTGTGAAGGAAAACCCAGTGGACCCTTTGCAGGCATGTGAGTGAAATCGATCTGTAAATACTGAAAGGGAAACTGTGGAGGAGCCAATGCATCATGTTTAGCCACCTGTGGTGTGCAATTAGACCTTGCACAGATAAGACATGAGTCTTACTGTCTTTCACACGTCAGATATACAAAAAATCTTATCAATATTTCGCCTTAACCCTGTTTGTGAGACGTGAAATACCATGAAAATGTCTCACAAGAAACGGTAAAATTTACTTAGGTAGAGCTAAACGGCCTTGAGAGTCCCGAATGAGGAAATCCGAACCTGGAGAACAGTTCTGTGTCGCCCAAAATGAAAGATCAGCATCTGTTGCCTGATACTGTAAAAACTTCACATCTATATCCCCAGGGACAGAGACATGAGAAAAAGGACAAGGTCAGTCAGTTCTGGCTGCACATTTGGCTACCTCATCAGCCATGACCCTTGACCTGGTCAGAGTGACCCGTATCATGACCTTTAACCTTCACTGTAGCCAGGTGCTTAGGAAGAGTACAAGCATGTAATAAATCAGAAAACAAAGTAGAGTTAGAAATTGGCTTACTATCAACAGAGCAGAAAACCCGGGAATGCCAAATCGCTCCAAAATCATGTGCTACGCCAAAAGCATATCTGAAATCAGTGTACACAGTTACAACTTGATCAGCGAAAAGAGTGCATGCGTGTGTGAAAGCAACCAATTCTGCTGCCAGTGCTGACTTATACGCTAATGAGTATGCTTCCCAGATAACATCAGGGAGAGAGCACACTGAGTAACCGCAGTGAAAAGTATTATCATCCGGCTTTGAGCAAGAGCCGTCAACATACACATGTACACCATTTTCAAATGGAACAGAGGAGAGGTCAGGGCGTATACTTGAGTGTTCATGAATCAGGGTCAAACAATCATGTTCTGCCGAAACCAAATCAGTGTTGTGAGATAAGATACGCTATAATAGAACTGCAGGTGAATTTGGTGACGACGCAGTTTTTGGTGATTTTGTGTTGCACATAGAACAGCTTCATAACCAGCACGCCTCTGGGCTGTCATGTGTTGTGTTTGAATGTTATTCAAAATAGTAGTGACCTGATGAGATGTGTGCAAAATGTAAAAGAATGATCTTTTCAGCATCCATTATCATGAGAGCTGCTGCCGCAACTGTCCTAAGGCAGTTGGGCATGCCTTGAATGACCAAATCAAAAGTTTTAGACAGGTAGGCTACAGGACGATAATTACCGCCATGCTCCTGGGCCAGGACCCCCGAAGCTGCACTGCCACTTTCAGAAACGTAGAGGTGAAATGGTAGTGCGTACTGCGGCAATCCCAGAGCTGGAGCTATGCAAAGGGCTGCTTTCAGATGTCTGAATGAGTTCATCATGTCAGAAGTCCATGTTAGTTTCTCAGGGTGTGCTTTCCTGCAGTATTTCCCTAAGATCTTATCATGATAGGAACAACCAGGTATCCACTGTCTGCAATAGTTAACAAGTCCCTGAAAGCTGAGCATACCTTTCTGTGTGCTTGGTGGAGGAATGTCATGTATAACTGCACGACGATCCTTGGAGAGCCGTCTCTCACCAGCAGACAGGATACAACCCAGATATTTGATTGAGGGTTGACACCACTGAAGTTTAGAGAACGAGACCTTGAATCCGCACTGTTCCAGGTGTTGCAGTAGAGATAGTGAGCCTTTTCTGCAGGTCTCCTCACTGTTAGCTGACAGCAATAAATCATCCGCGTATTGCAGGAGAACTGTATCAGCAGGTGGCACGAATTCAGCCAATGCGTCTCCTACCATGGCAGAAAACACAGCAGGAGAGTCAATGAAACCCTGGGGCATGCACGTCCATGTGTATTGCCTCGCTTTAAAGGTGAATGCAAATAGTTTCTGTGTCTCCTCATGCACTGGAATGCTGAAAAAAGCAGAGCAAAGATCTATGGCAGTGAAAAATTAGTAATGTGCAGGAATTTCAGTAAAAAGTACTCACTAATGAGTCTCAAATCTTGTGTAAAACGCCATCCTTTGCCACATGATTTCCTGACAGGATTCACAGGAGTGTTATATTCAGAAACTATGGGGATTATACTGGGGGGATGGATAACGGGTACTGTTTGAGAAACACAGGACAACTGAGTTGTTTTGAACTGAGCATGATAAGGAGTACAGTGAACTAACCTGACCTTGTTGCTATGCGTTGCCCAGAGACACTGAGGCACCTCCTCAAGATATTTGGGTATCTCACAAGAAACGCCCAGTGCTGTCGAGGTTGTAGTCGAATTGGAATTTGTCTGTGTATCAATGTACATGCGACCTTGCACAAAGGAGATAGAAAGACCTAGTTTAAACATTAAATCTCTACCCAACAGGTTAAACGGAGAAGATGGAATTATGACAAAACGTTGTGTTAGGAAAATTGTCGGACCTTCAGCAGACCAAACTCATAGTGGATGAGTCTTTGGACAGTTTACTGGAACCACATCAATTCCCAGCTGAGTATACAGTCGCTGCCGAAACACGACCTGAATAAATCTTAGAACTTAATGATGAACATGTCACCCCATATCAACAAGAAAACAATACGGTTGGTTATCAATCAAAAGTTCAACAACAGGCAGTTCAGAGTGAGATTTAGTCAAAACAGCACTAAGAAATAATTAATTTGGAGTTCCGCTCTGTGGGCAGCCCTAGTTACTGGAATTAGAGGTAGTTGCAGGCCATTTAATAGTAAACTGAGTTACCCGTGACTCAGTGCTAGCTGAAGCAGTATTAGGTGCAGGTGCTGTTGGTGTAGCAGCCTTTATTTCTTCATCAGCCTTTTTACGACACTCACGTGCCCAATGGCCAGGTTTGTGAAAATAATGACATTCACCAGGTTTCTTCTTGTATGTCTTTGTCCCCTTTTGTTGGTGACATGCAAACGAATTTTCGCAGTGTGTAATTCCTTCAGTCTGTGTAGCTTCTTCACAGCCGAATACATGGATTAGTTTACTCTTGGCTGTAGGCGCCACTATCGGCAGAGACTTTATCATCTCCTTGGCAAATATTGATGTTTGTTGTGTCGATCCCTGTTGGAATTTATCCCATACGCATTTCAGTTTCTTCCAAACCTTGAAACACTCCATCATATATGTATAATCCCAATTAGAATCCCTGTAACCATCATATATCATTATTGCTTCAGATCTAAATGCTTCTGGTGCGAAACTACCATTTCTAGGAAAGGGATTATGTCCCATATCCTTCGACCAGTCATGTAAATTATCAAGAAAAGGATCACAATTGACCCCATAGCCACAGCGATATACCCAATTTTTTGGATTTTCTCCTACATTTAGCTTAGTTAAGGAAGACCTTGCCCCGCCCATGACTTGTATGTACAAGTTACAATTCGGAAGGAGAGAGAGATCTAGTCACTTCAAACTCGCAATCAGGAGTTTAATATTATAAACGTTCACATGTCTTCAGAGTGCTATAACCAGTGTTTACTCTTAAGTGTTCAGTACACTGCAAAAATTGGCTATATAACCAAATCTTACAATCTTATATCCAGCCAAGAAATCTTTTTGATCTTGTTTTGAGAGTGATATACTAAGCAAGCACAGAATGTGTAAGATTATTAATCTTGTTTTGAGAATATATGTGTTTAATTTCTTACTTAGTTACTAAATCCTAAAATTACTTACTTTACATGCATATTAGGCTAAATTATATCACAGAGACACTGTTTCAGATCACATTTATCTTTCACAACCATTTATAGCTCTGAAAACTTGTTTCAAGACCTCCCAGTAACAATGCACATACTTAGACTTGTGTTGTACCAACATTAACACATTTAATTGCAATATAAAGCTTTATCAATGCATCAATTCATAACCAATATCATAGACAATATCAAATCACAGATATCATTATCAATGCACCACATCTTCCACTGTTTGAAGTATGGTTATTAATTTCAACTTTTAAGTGCAATGACATCATCAAGGTTATATTTTTTCAGAACATAGACACTATTTTTGAAACTGACTGGATAATATGATGTATGATCAACTAGCGGGCGGCACGACGGTGCAGTGGTTAGCACTGTCGTCTCACAGCAAGAAGGTCCTGGGTTCGATCCCTGGATCACCCAGGGTGCCTTTCTGTGTGGAATTTGCATGTTCTCCCTGTGCATGTGTGGGTGTCCTCTGGGTGCTCCGGTTTCCTCCCACAGTCCAAAGACATGCAGATTAGGTCAACTGGTTACTCTAAATTGCCCATAGATGTGAATGCGAGCATGTGTGGTTGTTTGTCTGTGTTGGCCCTGTGGTGGACTGGTGACCTGCCCAGGGTGTACCCCGCTTCTCCCCCGAAACGACAGCTGGGATTGGCTCCAGCTTCCCCCGCGACCCAGACGGATAAAGCGGTATAGATAATGGATGGATGGATGATCAACTAGCTTCTCAGCATCTATAAACTCTGTTTCCTGGGCAAGATTAGGCACTGCAATTTCATATGCTAAAAGATCTCTATTCCAGCCACAGTGTCATAAAGCTGGTATTCAAAACAGTATAATGCACTCATAAATGTTTTTTATAAGACAAAGACAGGAACTGTGTCATTCGCATTGGTGATTATTAGAGATCTTTCACTTATGTACGTGTTCCCATTGAGAATAAGCCACTTTACTTTGACTCCATGTTGTATGCCACAAATCCCCCCAAAATCTCTCATCTTTGCTGTAATGTAATCCATATTTGTCACTTCAGAGATAGGACATAATTATTTGTCATGCACAAAAAAAAACAGTGTTTTGATTCAAGTCTCATGCACATGTGCCTTATCAACAGGCCCAGATAAAGAATTTGAGCAGGGAGATGCAGCAAGTAATGTTGCTTAGGTATTAAATTTTTCTCAAGAAAAAGTTGCTTAAACGGTTTCAAATGCTGTTCGATTATATTTTTCAGTTTTAACACAATCTGTATAGATAAAACAGGGGCAGAATGTATCTTAACTATCTCAAATAAGTCCAAAACAAACTGAACATATTCATTTTTCTCCACAGTGTTGAGCAGAAAAGGCATAATCTTCAACAATATCAACATTTGCACTGACGACTGTTTAAGTTTATTATCATTAGATGCCATGGTACTAACACTGATAGGGCAGGGTTTGTCACGTATGTCTATCGGTGACAAAGGAAATCATCTTAACTTTACGTTGTTGTTGGCAGGCTCATATGGGCGCTTGAGGTCATTACCAAATTCGGAGGGGGGTGAGTTACACCAAAACTCTAGTTAATTTGCATAGTAAGGTGATTCAAAAGGGGACAACAACAGGTGTAGTAATTACCAAATAATTTATAGTTCTAATATTCTCCTATAATGTATGTCATTATCACTTTTTACAAGTTCTACACAAACCTATATGGTCTGCACCTACTCACCCCCTCACTGCCCTCATGTCTGTCCTGTAACTGTTGGACGGAGAGCGAGCAAGCGGGTTTTGACTGGATTCTGCTGACGTAAGTAGAACTTTTTCAGTAACGTTTCATTTTCAAAATTTATACTACTACACTCGTTGGGAAAATGGTCTAGCATTGCATTTGCTCATGGATGTGTTTTAGTTCTTATAATACATCTGTGAGTTGTTTGCCTCTGTAGCCTAAAAGCCAGCCAGCTAGGTAGCTAGCTTAGGTAATGTTGGCTGACAGGTTTGGCTGACTGCAATGTTACCATACGATGAGAAGTTTTTTGTTTGCCATCTCTCCAATGACTAGCAAATAGCATTAATTGTCTGAATATAACTTTCCACGATAAAATATCTACATATTTGATATGATTAACGCAACAACACGCCGTAAGAAGTGGAGCTAATGCACGTAAGAATGAGAATTGCCATCCGACTTGAGTATGAGTAAGTAAATATAAAATACCTCCACATCATAGCCAAGGCTAGTTAAGCTGTAGTAGCCTTACTATGTTAAATAATAATTTAACTATGTTATTTAACATTAAAATTCAGCTTACTGTTGACACTATTGTATATCTAAATAATGAACTGGGTTTTTCTCAATCAGTCTTGTTAAACATGTCCAGGTGTCAGATAAGGTGTCACTTTTGATTGCTGCAAGACTTTGGATCCATGACAGATGGTATCTAGAGTGTAAAAACAGATCTTGAGTAAGCATGTTCAGTTTTTCCTATCCATGACTCAACATGATGTTTGTTCCTGTCCTCAGGTAAAGGTGCAATTAAAAGGAACGCACAAGAAAATCATGGACGGATTGGATGATGTTACAGTATCCATTCTAAATGGTAGGATGATGTTGAAGTGTTTAAAAAAACTACATATTTATGTTAATTGTCAACTAACTGAATAACTTGGAGTGCGTGCTGACATTGGTTTCAAAGACTAATTTCATGTAACTATTTTTGTAATCTCAAAACACCAAAATATCTAAATTTTATATTTATTATATATTATATATTTTTTATATTTCTATTTACATTTATTCTTAGGTGGGAGATAAAATGCCAAGAGGACAATTTGGACTTTGTTTGTCCTGTCAAATTCAATATTTTAAATGTATAAATTTAAAGTGATATACAAGTTTTTAATTCTAGAGTTTGTTAATGATTGACCTGTGTTTGCAGCTGCCAACATAGATAACGTCTTGCTCCACACCCTCAGTCGTGATGATTTAATAGACCTTTTTCCCGGGCCGGAAAACTTTCTCAGGAGGAAACGGTTGTGGGCTTTCTTTCACAAAGAGGCAAGTTTTGATCTGAAAACACCTAGCCTAACACATTTTGTTTGTAACTCCTGTAGTATTTATGTTTTGATTATCTCTCTTAGGATGAGAATCCCTCCTTAACAGATAAAGCTGGCCCTGATGAAACAGGAACTGTGTTTTCACCTCAAGGAACACCTCCATCTCCCCAGATATCTACTCCTTTGATAAAGAAAACCCAAGAGAAGACCCTATAGCTTTCCAGTTCTCCTGAATATGTGATCTATACAGAGAGTGAGTTGGAATTAGCTCGTAAGCACTATTTTGAAATGGCCCGCACTGGTAGAGAGGGGGAAACTGCCATGTCCAAAGAGCTGAGATGCAGGCTGGTGAGGAACACTGTCACCAGCATGATTTCCATCTTGATTGCAAGTCAGCAAGGAGAGGAGTTCCGGTACCCTTTCAAGCATGAAGTTACTGCCATGGCTAAGAAACTAGTGGAGTATTATTCTATGCTACGTGATAAAGATTTACATACCAAATATGTATGTGATTTAAATTTTTTGACATTATCTTCATTCACACATCTGAAATTATATATCTGTGATCTACTGTGTTCTGTATTATACTCTCAAGTTTACATTTTTTTTCCTCTCAACATTTATTCACCACAGACAAGCATGTACAGTTACCTTCAGAAGAGGATTCTGAATTTAAAGTCCCCTTGAAAGAGACAGGGGCCCACACCAGAGAGGGGCCGTTCAAACAAAAGGCGTCACATTGAGTTCTCACCAAGTGGCCAGGGAAAAGATTATGATGCTGATTCAAGTGGTGGATCAACAATTCTTTTGCCACCATGGAGCAGTTCTGATGGAGAGAGATCATGCAAGTTAAAAATTACAATTAATTGTAATTATGGAAATAATGATGGATGTGAATTTTATGATAGTTTTGGATATCATGATATATTACACATATTGATACTTTACATTTAAGATGAGATTAGATTTAGATATATTTGTGATGTGACAGATGATTTTTCATTTTCTATTTATTTGACTTTCTGTAGAATAAACATGATAAATCTATAACACACAAACAATGTTTTGCTTATTGGTACCATTTAGGTTGATATGTTGGATCCAGTTACTGATTTGTATTTTCCCTTTTAGTCGACATGGATAGTCGGGCAACACAGGCCAGGCATTACAAGACTCTGCAGGAGATTTATAAGAAGCCAAAACCCAACCAAGATGCTGTCTGCCAACTCCTTGACCTTGAGTTTCAGTCAAGAAGAGCCTTCATTGACGGAGATGTACTGAAAGAAGAGGATAAGGCCAACAAAGATTCTGGAGGCATAACCATGTTTCAAGGAGCTTCACAATGTAAGTGATTAAATGATTTAGTTTTTATTGTGGCTTCACCACAAAGCAAGCACTGTTTCGGGTTTTAACGCTTATTTGCGAAATAGGTGATGGATGAGTTGTGGCAGATCCTGGATAAGGGCAACAGCAAATTCATAACTGAAGTAAAGAAGAGATGGGAAGACTTCTGCACCATGGTACAGTTTTATGGTGTTTGGAAGGTGTTGAAACCACCTATGAACCTGGGTGGAGGTTAGTAATTTTATCTTTAATACGCCATTTAGCTGTTTCCCCATACATGAGTATAAATATGATTGCGTATGTCGCCAATACTGATGAAATAAAGCCATAATAATTGTACTGTTTGTGGTGACACAATTTTCTGTGACCTCAAGATTAAGCGGTTTATCAAATTTAGGCAGGATAACATTGAACTAAAAGATGATTTATTCTGTTCCAGTGGAATACAACATACTTCCCACACGCTTCCCCTCAACAGCTGTGCCACCCAAGATGCTGGGACATGCCAGTGAGGCAGTGTTTCATGTCCTTCATGTCAGTGTTAGCTCATATTTTGTATCAGTTAATGTATGTCTGCAAGGGCTTTCAGTTTGTATTTTGACAATTTAAGAGTTAAATTGACATTATGTGCATCTCTTCCCTTAAAAATAACAGCATTTTCACTTGGAAATTGATACTAAAGTCTCTTCAGGATTATCTTGGTTACATGAAAAGAAATAGAAAATAATATGAAAATGATCTGTACAACATGTATTCTATGATTGTGATAATGGATATATTTTATATACATAATGTTATCTCAGTAGTACACTACTTCTCTGGTAGTTTCAGTTTGTCTGTTCTACCCTAAGAATTTTTTTGTCCTTTTTCCTTTAGCCAACAGAAGATCCAGCCGTGTACCTCCAGAGGAGATCTCTCTTCAGCCCTGTTTTGCTTTTCGATGGATCCCGTTGTCTTTTGGCAATTGCAACCACTCTCATCACCACATTTGCCAAAGAAGACCTCGGTCAAGGTTTGCTGTATCTGATGGCATACTACTACACCCTGCATCTCACCTATCCAAAGTGTGTGGCAACCTTTCTGTCTGTCATTCAGACTGAAGTGTTAAAGGACAGTATCCATGAGCGAGACACCACAGGCTAATATACAAAAGCCATGACCGAGTGGAAGGGTTTTATTGAAGAGTAAAGCTGCTCAAGTGTATGTAATTTTTATATCTGTTGTGGAAGGTTTTTTGACCTGACAAAAGAGTTGTAATACAGACATTTACTTTTAAATTGTTCATTTTGTTTATCTAATACAAAATACTTTTTTCTTCCATCAACATGTCTTGTTTCACACCTTGCTTTGTAAAATAAGTTTTAGTAGCTTTGAACGTTGATCACAGTTTATAAACTGGTAAACAGTTGTGAGAGGAACACAAAGTAATGTAACTTTACCATGACTTAGTCATGTAAGTAAAAGTTACTATTAGTTCAATAATAATGACAGTGTAAAATGTTTGACATTAATTACATTATAACCTCAACAATATTATTTCTGGTTTTTTTTTTTGCACATTCATGTGTGCAGTGATTTAAGCAATTGTTGCTATTTGGAGAAGCAATTCAAATAAAGGTTATTTGATATTATACTTTGTGATTGATTTTATTTAGTGTATATGTTTTGTCTTGTTTTGAGACAGAAAACCTATTAATATCAAGTCTTGAATTCAAAGAATCATCTTGTTTAGTTGCTCTTTGTCAGGCCTGCCTCAGAGGAAAACTCAGACTCCCATGAACACTCAGGCGCAAGGTCCCATTCCCTGGAGTTCTAATTGGCTGCAGCTGCAGCCAATTAACACCACACCCTCCTCACAGACAATTTATACACTCACTCGCACACATGCTCCTTGCGAAGCAATAGTTGCCTGTGTTTCTATCTGCCAAGCGTTTCCTTTTGTGATTGTTATTCTGGTTTTGATCTGTGCTTATTCTCCTGTTTACGACCTTGCCTGCCCTACGTTATACTGTTTGTCCGATCGATTTACCTCTGCCTGTTTTGACTATGCTTTTGGAATACTGTGTTTTGGTACTTCTGCTTAGTAAAGGTACGGATCTGCACTTGTGTCCTCTCCCGTGAGTGTTGCCTGATGCTCTTGTTTTAAGATCAATTCTCTCAAAGTGAGAAAGAAATAACACTGAAAGAAGCTTTGACGGGTTAATTTTGAGTTTCTTTGACTTAATAAAGTACTTGGAATTAGCATTTCATCACTTGTTTTAAGATATTTCTCACTTGTCTAAAGCCTAGATATTTTTTTCAAATTTCAGGAAATCTTACCAAGTGTAATTATCTTACTGCACTGGCAGAGTATTTCACTTGATTATAGTGTGAATCTCCTAAGATTGAGTATTTGTTTCCTTATATTTAGATAGCTATTTTTTGCAGTGTATAAACCAATTTGCTTTTCTGCTTCACTTAAATTCACAATAACCAAAGATACAGGGATACAGGCCACGAGTGAGAGACCTTAAAAAATAAACAGGGAAAATTCCCGTTACTCACCCAATGGTCTGTATCCCGAGACGAGCCCCCAACTGTTAGAACTTTGATTCAGGTTCAATCTCTTTCAGACTCCGTAACTGTCTCTCTCGGTCTTCTTCTGTGACAAAAACCTTGTTTCGACAAAACCTATGACATAATTAAAGTCTCCTGTGTGAGGAGTATGACATAAGATAAACAAGGACAGTAAATCATGTTCTCTATGATAGCTAACATAAACAAATTTGGTCATGTCATAAGGACCTAAATTATCTAAAGATCACAGGACAGAGAAGAAAACTGGACACCTTTAACTCCTGAATCACGAAAAGCCATAATGAAAGGAAAAGCCACAACAACAATCCCTGGCAACAGTGTCAAAGGACAGAAGAAAGAGAAGAAAATGGACAGTGATCAAATTAAAAAGAACAGGGGCAAGATTTTCAATCTAACAATGCCCCCTTTTGTTCTAAAAGAACAAATACTAGAATACGGTGACACAGGTACAACAGGAAAAGTAGGATTCATTATAGATTTCATCTGTTGAGCGATGAATGATTGCAAACAAGAAATAAGAACTGTAACACAACAGATAGTCAAAAGGAAAATCACAATGATAGGAGCAATCATAGACATGTAAGGAGCAAACCATCCAAAGATTGAATAGAACAAACCCCAATTTTCTCCCCAATGTTTGTCCTTCTTAAGTTGCAAAGTTACTTAAAGTTGGCATATTGTAAGAACAAATTGTCTGGTATCCCACCAGAGCAAGGGCCAATCAAGAATGAGACGAATAGGGATAGTGATGCCAAAACCCAATAAATCTTCATGCTGTGGTTGCTCTCTATCAGGATCAATTAACAATATGATACACCAGATTTAAATTAATTAAAACAAATCAATCAACAATTATCAGGTATGACAACCTGATATTAGACAATGGATGCTTAATAACTTCCTTCTACTTAATTCTGATAAGACAGAAGTACTAGTAATAGAACCCCACGTAGCTAGAAGTAAGTTTTCTGATTACATAGTAACTCTGGATGGCCTTTCTGTTTCACCTTGTGCCAAAGTAAAAGACCTTGGTGTGATTATTGACTCCAATCTGTCATTTGAAGCTCATGAAGATAATACCACTAGGACAGCCTTCTTTCATCTAAGAAATATGACGTCACTGCATGACGCAGAAAAACTAGTTCATGCTTTTGTTACCTCTAGGTTAGATTATTGTGATGGTGATGTGATGGTTTTATTTACAGTGCTCAAACACAAACAAAAATGAACATATAAGCCAAAACATAAAAACTAGGGTTAGGGTTAGTCTTCATCCCCGCCACATTAAGGTGGGGGAAGGAGTATGTTAGGGCCTTTATTGATTCTGGGGCTGCGGAGAACTTCCTATTAGGCCTAAAAAACTTCCTAAATTAGGCCTACCGATTGAGGTTCTCCTGCACCCCATCCCAATTGCGGCTTTTGATGGCCGGTCATTGGGGACAGGGCCCATCCGTGATCAGACCCGCCCATTACTTCTTCAATTAGGGCATCACTCTGAGCGGTTGGCCTTTTTTATCACCCAAGCACCGGAGCTGCAGCTGGTGTTGGGGCATCCATAGCTGCAGAGCCACAACCCGCGTATTGATTGGGAGACCCAATCGATCCCAATCTGGAGCTTGCGGTGTGCCCCAAGTTGCTTAAAAGATATGCAGGTTTCCACTGGGCCCCTGCCTGATCCTATAAACCTATCTGGGGTTCCCCCAGATTATTGGGACCTCCAGGAGGTATTCTCAAAGGGTAAGGCACAGACCTTACCACCCCACTGGCCCTTTGATTGAGGCATTAACCTGCTTCCAGGAACAACCCCGCCCCCAGCAGGTTATTCAGGCACCTCCTGAACACGTGGCAATAGAGGAGTACATCAGAGAGTCCCTAGCAATGGGGTTCATCCGACCATCAAGGTCGCCGACAGGGGCAGGTTTCTTCTTCGTCAAGAAGAAGGGAGGGGACTTGAGACCCTGTATCAATTACCTGGGCCTGAACTCCATCACACAAAAGTACCATTACTCCTTGCTCTTGATGAACTCAGCCTTCGAATGCCTGCACCGGGCAAAGGTTTTTACGAAATTGGACTTGCGCAGTGCCTATAATTTGATCAGCATCAGGGCAGGGGATAAATGAAAGACCGCGTTCATCACACCAACTGGCCACTATGAATACCTGGTCAGGCACTTTGGCCTGGTGAATGCTCCTGTAGGCTGCCAACGCTTCATTAATGAGGTGCCTCTCTTGACGAACATGTGGTCCACGTACGGTGGGTTCTCCAGCTGCTTTTGCAACATGAACTATATGTCAAGCTGGAGGAGTAGCAATTCCACGTGCCCACAATCTCGTTCTTGGGGTTCGTGGTTTCCCAAGGGAGTCTCAGTATGGACCCAGCAAGGGACAAGGAGGTCGCTCGGTCCAGCGATTTCTAGGGTTTGTCAATTTCTTCCGTTACTTTATTAGGAAAGGTTTTACCCTTTCTGCCCCACTCAGCACTCAGAGGACATTGAACACCATCAAGAAGAGACTAATTATGGCCCCAGTTCTCCATATGCCCGACCCTGAAGCCCAATTTATAGTCGAGGTGGACGCCTCGGACATCGGGGTAGGGGCAGTCCTCTCCCAGCGTGACAGTAAAGATCAGTCGCTGCACCCATGCGCCTACTTCTTGCACCGCCTCACCCCTCCGGAGAGAAACTACGATGTGGGGGAAAGGGAACTCTTAGCAGTAAGGTTGGCCCTGCAGGAATGGAGACAATGGCTTGATGGGGCTAAGCATCAGGTCCTCATATGGATGGACCACAAGAACCTGGCGTACATCCAGCAGGCCGAGTGCGTTAACCCTCGACAGGCCAGGTGGGAGGTCAGGTGATCGACTGGGCACAAAGAACGTGAAGCCGGATGCCCTCTCAAGGCAGTGGGACCCAGAGATCTTGGAGCCCATTCCCCAGCCGATCTTACCCCTCAACGTGTTGTAGCCCCATTGCAGTGGGGCCTGGAACGAGTTATCTGGGAAGCCCTCCGGCAGGAGCCTGACCCTGGAGGTGGCCCACCACGGCGGCTTTATGTTCCCTCCACTGTCAGGCCGCAGGTGCTATCCTGGGGCCACACATCCCCCTTTGCCGCTCATCCAGGGGCAGTCTGGACACTTGAATTCCTGCGGCAACTCTTCGGTGGCCGAGTATGGATAAGGACGTTAGGGCCTTTGTGGCTGCCTGTGAGACCTGCGCTCGGAACAAGGAGCCGTGCACTCGTCCACAGGGCCTTCTTTGGCCCCTCCCTGTTTCCTGTACCCTGGTCGCACGTCTCCATGGACTTTGTCACCGGTCTTTCAATCTCCCAGGGGAATCCTGATATGTGTCAACCGTTTTTCCAAGGCATGTAAGTTCATGCCATTTGCCAAGCTCCCATCCGCCAAGGGGACGGCGGAGCTTTTCTTACAGCATGTAGTACAAGTGCATGGGCTCCCAATCCTGCATGGCTGCATGGTGTCCTACAGGGGCCCGCAGTTCGCCAGCAGATTTTGGGGAGCCTTTTTCAAACTCCTCGGGGAGCCTTTTGCAAACTCCTCGGGGCCACTGCTAGCCTGTCCTTGAGTTTTCACCTGGAGTCCAACGGCCAGACCAAGAGGGTCAACCAGGACCTAGAGCGTTCACTCAGGTGTCTGGCTGCGGCTAACTCCTCATCGTGGGCGCAACACCTGGCATGGGCAGAGTATGCTCATAACACCCTCTGGGACTCTGGTCTGGGCATGTCACCGATTGAGTGCCAGTTTGGGCACCCCCCCACCCATGTTTGCAAACAGGAGGAGGAGGTTGGGGTCCCAGCGGCAGAGCAACAAGTGTGCCAATGTCGGCGGACATGGCAAAGGGCCAGAGGGGCATTGCTGGTGGCCTGACAACGGGCTGTCCGGTCTGCCAACCACCGCTGTCAGGGAGCTCCAAGTTTCTGCCTTGGTCAGAAGGTCTGGCTGGCCGCGAAGGATCACCCATTGCGGGCCAACTCCAAGAAATTAGCTCCACGCTATGTAGGACCTTACAAGATCATGGAGTACACAAGTAACCTGGTGGCTTATTGCCTGGACCTCCCCCGCTCCTGGAGAATTAACCCCACTTTTCACATGTCACGTCTGAAGCCCGTGCTCTGCAGCCCTCTGGCACAATTCCATTCAATTTTATTTGTATAGCACTTTTAACAACAGACATTGTCACAAAGCAGCTTCACAGAAGTGTATAAATTCTGAATATAAACTTATGAATCTATACATTTATCTATATACACTGCTTACAAAAATTAAAGGAACACTTTAAAGAAACACATTAGATACATCAGATCTCAATATGAAGTTGGATATCTATACAAA
>JAQQZR010026319.1:0-21304 GCA_030068235.1 Notoglanidium macrostoma
GAAATTTGAGTATAAAAAAAACAAGACGGAACAGTCGACCAACATAAAGTATTATGCTCATTGTGCAGGAAGGAATTTTCTTTTCACCGAAGCACTTCCAGCTTAAAATAGCACATTAACGCAAAGCATGCATTAGTCGGGGATGCTGCTAGCACTCTGGCTAACGCGTCGCCCAGCTTGCCACAAACCACTCTCACGGAGCGTCGGGGCCCCAGTAAGTCTACCTCAGACAAACTGACTGACACGATTGCCAAGTGGATTGCAACAAACTGCAGACCTATTAATATCGTCGAGGACACGGGCTTTAAGATAAGATAAGATAAGATCAGATCAGATCAGATCAGATCAGATAAGATACTATAAACCTTTATTAGTCTCACAACTGGGAAATTTGCATTTCCATGGCAGAAAGTGGACAGAAACAAAGAGCAGCAAAAATTAAAAACAACAGAGTAAAGAATAAAGTATAATAAAAATACAGATGTACACTCCACACTTTACAAAGGTTTTGTAAGTTTCCTCTCTAGATGCATTGTACAAGGCTCTAACAAGAAGCACAATAATGTCAAACATTCATGGGCTCTATGAAACTGAAAAGGAAAAAAAGCATGAAGATTTAGCTGTAGCCAAACATGTCGCCCTGACAGGTGACTACCGGACTTCTGTGAGTAACAGTAACTATCTTGGTGTTACTGCACATCTAATTACTGCTGCATGGGAATTAAAGTCGTTTGCATTGAGAATAATGAAGACAGAGTGTCACTTCGCAGAGGCATGTGCTGAACATGAGCATGAAATTGCATGCTAATGTGTTTTTTGTTTGAGATGGACAAAAAGATGTACAGAGCTGTGAAGTTGTAATAAAAACACAAAATGGATTATTAAAAAAGGAAAGAAAAAAGAACAGGACACTCTGAGCTGCTGAACCGAGTGTAAAGTTCACTGTGTTTTGCTTTAGTTTGGACTTCCCTCTGTCCGAGTTACAGCACATCTTGATGCTGGTTATTAATAAACTGTCTCTGCTTCATTTACTGACCTGATATTTGTTGTAGTGATATCCTGAACAAACACTTCTAAATATTTAGATTAGTCTCTAAGTTAGTCTTGTTATATCTGTGTTGGATAAAATTCTTATCTAATTCTTTCCTTATATTTTTCTAATAGCATTTTTCTATCCACTAACTTTCCCTCATCTAAATTTTGTCTCTGTTGTGTCTTATTTCCCAAGTTAACATATCAATTGACCCGAACCCAGCACACCCCACCAGCATTCAGAGTCCATTAGTCTAGTCCATTGTCTTTTTGTTTCTGTAGTTTCACACCTTCACACACACACCCTGACATACACACATTAATATACACATACATATCCTGACATTCACACATTAACATAACACACACACACACACACACACACACACACACACACACGTGCACACACAACACATTCTGATACTCACACATCCTCATTAGCGAAACTCACACAGACACACAAGCACACACCCAGGCTACTGTATATAAACTTTTCTTTGTTCCAATAAACTTAGGATTGAGCAGACACCTACACGCCGTGTCTGTGTCTCTGTGTTCAATCACCGGAGGGGAGAAACGTTCACCCACTGAAGTCAGATCGAACCTGAGAGGACAATATTGTCACTGATAGATTTTGTTCTAACACTTACCAATGACATGATCCAAAATCAGTTCAGAGATTTGGGCTCAGGTTTGTGTGTAAGAGAGAGGAGAGAGGGTCAGTGTGTGTGTACGTGCAGGCTTTTCAAGCTGAAACTGAATCTGCTTTTGACAGCTGCCCTTATAGAATCATGTGATTACACAGAAGCTGAGAGCCAATGAGCTATGATCTAAATTTATCCATCAAGGGAGTGGCTGTGAACAGGTTTAGTCTGCACTAAAATGACCCCCAGTCTCAGCTTTTGTTTTAAAATATTTTTTGTAACAGAACATCAGAATCCTGAAAGCTTAGGAATTGAGCAGATGTGAGTGTTTCTGCCTTTAATATCAATTACAACAGGTGCTAGTTCTTCATTTTAAAATACTGCTCAAAGAAATTAAGGGAGCACAGTAGTGTAGTGGTTGTGCATGCATGGGTTTCCTCTGGGGACTCTGGTTTCCTCCCATGGTCCAAAAACATGTGGATTAGGTTAATTGGTTACTCTACTAGCGTACCCTAAATTTTGAATGGTCCCAGTCATTAGGGGGCACAGTTAGTGTGTTGTGGTGTTCGCGTCAGGAAGGGTATCTGATGGAAAACCTCTGCCAAGTTGATGAGTGGGCAATAGACGATCCACTGTGGCGACCCTGAACAGGGAACAGCCGGAAGAAAGAAATTAAGGGAACACTTAAATCACACATCGGAACTCGATGACTGAAACATGGCAGTTGAAAATCTTTATTGATATACAATAAATTATACATTGTGTAATTTGGTGAAAACAAAATGATGTAATCATGGTCCATGAGGTCCTGATGTCCAAGACCATGGTCACACCAAAAATCAAAGTACAGAATTGAAATTACATGCTGATCCAACATGCATGAAATTCATCAAGACAACTCAACGTGACTCAGTACAGCCCCCACGTGCCTGAATGCACTCACAACAATGTCTGGGTATGTTCCTGATGAGATGGCAGATGGTGTCCTGGGGGATTTACATTTATATTTATGTCATTTGGCAGATGCCCTTATCCAGAGCGACTTACATACATCTTATTTTTATAAAAAGTGAGCAGTGAAGGACCTTGCTCTACCTGCCGCACGCTCGTCCGCTCCTGGCCGGCCAACCGCGGCGCACTGTTTCCATTCGCACCTTCCATTTCTGGCCAATCGGAACGGCCTCGTCGCGGTCCATTTCTTTCCGATCAAATCGCGCCGATTAGAATATTCGCAAGTGGATGCAAGAATTGACTTTTTATATTCAGTAAGTTTTTAAGTATTTCCTGCTTTTGTTGCAAAGTCGGACTCGAGCTGCTAGCCGCGATGTAAGTGTGTGACCTTTCACTCTTTTTATTTCGGAATTTTTTATTTTTCATTCATGTCATATAGCGGCTGAAAAGGTGATTTTTCATGCATGGAGGCTAACTGTACGTAATGTAAGTGCGACTTTTCGTGCATGCATGGAGGGACAAAATACAATATACAGTAGTAGATGATTTTTCATGCATGTGGACAAAATACAGTGTGACAAAAGACAATTTTCATGCGTGGCGGCTAACTGCATGTATTATAAGTGTGACAAAAGACAATTAACAGTAGATGATTTTTCATGTATGTTGGTAACTGCAATTCATTGCTTACAAGATGAACACAGAAAACCACCAGGCCATGGGAGACGAGGAGTGGTATGCCAGGCTAAATAAATTTGCCACTACAGGGACCTGGCCTTCAGAAGCAGCCAACAGGCCTGCCCGATGCCCCACGTCAGGAAAAATGGCACGATCTCTACCAAAAGGTAATTCTAATAATATTATACATGTTCTAAAACAATTAACATCCAAGATACAGAGTACTGCAGTATCAAGCCATATGATATGTAATGTTAAATGTAAAGTTCATGAGTGTGTGTGTTACAGATTGAGAAGTGTCCACTGCAGCGGAAGGGCCAGACATCGCTGTTTGGGGGTCAGCAAACCTGTATTTGTGGTTTCCACCCTGTTAAGGTGATGTGTTTCACTTATCATTCTGACATAGCAGTATTGATATGTTTGATGATTTCAAATGATTTTTTTTTATCATTTCTTATTTCTGATTTGCTCAGCCCAAAAGTTTAACACCACCTGCTCCTCCTCCTGCTGTACCTGGACCATCTCGCACCCCTGTTTTCAAGCCTCCAGTCTGGAAAGTATTGGATAAACTGTTTTTTTAAATAATTTTTTAATTACATCAAAAAATAGTTGTACTTGAATTTTGATTCTACATTTTTTTACAGTTTGTTGTTTGCATTTTGTGTCTATGTTATGCATATAAATACATTTTAATTCTTTGTTAATGTCTTCTGATTTTTTTCCCATCAAGATGATTTTTTTTGTTTATTGTTGACTGATTTTATGTGGTGAAGTAAATAAATAAATTGTGTACTGTCCCACATTACTAAAAGCAAACAATGCAATATTTATGATGTAGGTGCAATTCACACCATTGAGCAAAAACATTATGACACCAGAGATTAATCAAATATTTCTTCACAATGGTGCATGTCCATGGAATTCCAAAAGTAATATATTGGATATTTATCACATCTCATAAAATCTGTTAAAACAATAAGTTCTCCAATCTGGAAGAGGGAGCTTAACATATTGGAGCTGTTGCTCCAGCGCATTCCACAAAATGGAATAAAATGATGAAATAGAAATTACATGAACTACAAACAAAGTTAACTCTTTAACCTATTTTATTAAGGTATTCCAGGTAGGTAAATTAATTCAATGAAAGCTGGATTTATTTTCATACATTTCATGACAGAAACAATTATTTTATAATAATTGAAATACTATAATGTAGATAAATTACTAATTAAGTTAACTCTTGTGAGTGCTTATTGTGTTTTGGCTCATACTCATTTTGTAGGGCTGTGGCAGTACACCTCCTGTTCCTCCTCGCACAAATAATCTGATACCAGTCAGGCTGCTGAGTTGTTGCTCTCTTACGGCCATGTCCAGCTCTCCTTGTGTTGGCCTGTCTCCTGGTATCTCCTCCATGCTCTTGAGACTGTGCTGGGAGTCACAGTAAACCTTGCAATGCCATGTATGGATGTGCCATCCTGGAGGAGCTGGACTACCAGTGCAACCTGAATGGGCTGAAGGTACCACCACATGCTAGCAGTAGTGACAAGGGCATTAGCAAAATGCAAAACTAGCGAAGAATCACTCAGGAAGGACAAGGAGAGAGCAATTGTCTGTGGCCACTACGTGTCAAAACCATTCCCTTTTTAAGTCTGTCCTCTTGCCTCTCCAGTGCACCTGTTGTCTATTTCATTTGCATCAAAGCAGGTGAAGTTGATTCAGAATCACTTCTGCTTGCTTATTAGACAGATTTGGTGTTAGACTGTGAGAATTAATTCTTCCTTTAATTTTTTTGAGCTGTGTAATAAATACAATATATGAGGGAGGGGATAATAAGCTAGGTTTAAATTTGGGTTTAGAACTGATATTAACAGTAAGAACATACAGGATTATTCTGTTATTATACAGTTAATATGTCAGTAATTCGATAAATAAATAAATAAATGTATCGACATGCTGTTTTGTGTAATGTGTAACTTATTTTAGTGTAATATTGTTAATTGTGTGGCAGAGATGTGTAATTCCCCCCCAGACCCACTTCAGACCTGCTGGAAATGACTAATTTACCATGGCTCCAGGCCCTGTATGTGTGAGGGAGTGAAGGATCAGCTTTCTTTGTGCAGCTCTTGAGTAAAAACAGTGTGTGATCATTTATACACTCAGACATTTGAAATCTGTCTGTTACAGTTGTGTAAATCCTCACAGCGCCCCCTGCTGTATGAAGCATTTGAAATGTTTGGCTGAAATGAGGCAGATTCATGATGTAAATTTCATTTACTAAAATAAAAAGCAAAAATGTTCATTATTTATTTGATTTATTTAAGTTCATTTCTGCCTTAAGTACACATTTGGAAAACTTTGATTACTTCATCTGTCCAAACAGCACAAGCTCTTCTGTGTCCATGTTTATGTTTAGACATGATATCTATATCTTCCCCTTGATCATCATTCTTTGAAAATCGCTGTTTCCATTTTCCTTCTTCACATAATGTCTTTATTTTCCACCTCAGTCAAGCACATTTCGGGCTTTCATTCAGATTTTATTCATTCATTTTTACAATTGGAATGAAAAACATGGATGGAAATCAAGAAAGAAAGAAAACTGCTATTATTAAAAATCTTATTTTTAATTCATTAATTTATTTTATTATTTAATTCATTCAATGAAGTCTTCATTATTAATCTATTCATTCTTTTTTTATTTATAAGCTTTTTTTAATGGAATTTATTGAGTCAGTTAACTTTTTTCAATCTTACACTTGAGTTCAAATAACAATTTTACATATTTTCAGTGTTTATGACACATTTGGTGTTTTTCATAACATACCACATGCATGTGAGGCACTTGAGACCATACACTTGATTTAGGAATTAAAAGATTATTTAAAAAAAAAAATTTATTATGCAATTTTACAAAAATACTTGTAATACTGTTACTAGTGAATCTGGGAAGCAGGTGTGGTCTCTGTACCAGTCCAAGTAAAGTCCTTTATGTAAGTGCTAGTGAAAGAGGCATGGTCTCTGTTCTGTTTGTTCTAGTGATGGAGGCGTAGACTTTTCCCTGTCCTCATGACGAGGTGTGTGTGTGTGTGTGTGTGTGTGTGTGTGTGTGTGTGTGTGTGTGTGTGTGTGTGTGTTCAGAAGCAGATCTGCCCTAATAGGATGCTGTTGTAGTGTGTGTGTGTGTGTGTGTGTGTGTGTGTGTGTGTGTGTGTATGTGTGTGTGTGTGTGTGTGTGTTCAGAAGCGGATCCCCCCTGATAGGATGCTGTTGTAGTGTGTGTGTGTGAGGGGGACATAGCTCTTGCTGCTCTCCTGCAGGAAGTAGATGGGAGGAGTCACTTTCTCAAGATCAAATCCATCCTTCTTCAGAGATGTTTTCACCTGTTTAAATGTCCCAGTCAGCTCCATGCTCCTCTGGAAGAACGACAATTAATAATTACAATAATTATTATTATTAATAACAGTATTATTTCTGAATATATGTATGTTAGCAGCATATTATTGTAGAAATAATAGACTAATCAATGGATTGTTTACAGAACAATAATCATCATGTAAATAAAAAGTCCTTACAAAGATAGAAAAACGTGTGTGTCTGTATGTGTACCAGGATGCGTATGAAGCGTGGCCGGGCGTAAGTGGGCAGGAAGTTGGTGACATGATTGAAAGTTTTGTTGCAGTCAAACTCTCGCTTTTCCTTTAGTGTCAGTGCTGCCATGCCGACACGCCCCTCATGACCTTTAATATAAACACATACACTGTTGGAAATGAAGCCCAGATGACTAAATATTAAAGATGAGATGAAATGTGATTTTATGGTTGATTTGTTTTTACCTGGAACCTCGACGCCGTACACATTCACATCTTCAATAAAATCCAGAACTGAAATAATATCAGCCACTTCAGTAGTGGCCACATTCTCTCCTTTCCATCTGCATGAAGAAACTGACACGTCACAACCAAAAACAGCCCGAGTTCTCCCTCTGCTTTGGGTTATGATGTAATGTTGTGGGAGGGGTTTTGGTTATGATGTAATTCAACAGGGGTTTGTTTAAGATGTAATGGTTTGGGATGGATTTAGTAATGATATAAGGTTTTGGGGAGGGGTTTTGGTTCTGACATTGGGTAATAAACGATGACTGTTCCTTTTCTTCTACAGTATTGAACCTCTGTCAGTTTTACCTTTCTCTGTGTTTCCAGCTCTCTCTTTTTCTTTCTTTCTGTCTCTCACTCACATTCCCACACACACACCTGAAAGTGTCTCCAACCCGGTCCTAGAAGTAGACGAAGTCCTGGTGGTCTATCTTCATCAAGTCTCCGCTGTTCAGATAAACATCTCCATCCTCAAACACATTATGCAACTTCTTCCTCTGTGTTTGTTCTGGATTTCCTGCGTATCCCCCAAACGGAGTGATCTCAGTGATCTTGCACACCAGAAGCCCTGTTTCACCTGCGCGCACACACACACACACACACACACACACATGAAATCTACATCCCATTTTTATGTGAATTGCTGTTGTAACAATAAAACAACAACAAAAATTTAGTTTACAAAGTTTGGTGTCTCAAAGTTTCCCTAATTTATAAGTTCTAGTCTTTCTTGGTTCCCCTACTTTCTTGGTTTAAGTCGCTTCTATTTCCCTAACTTCCTAATTCCAGTCTGTCCTAATTCCCCAAATATTATAGTTTTTGTCTCTCCTAGTTCCATTTAAGTTGGTGGGAATTTATTTGCTTTCATAACTCTTTAACTTCAATGCTTTCTATTTTACAGTTCTGCATTCTCCTGGTTGCCCAAGATTCATACCTGTTGGCATTCCTATAGTTTCTTAATATGGCCTCACCATTTCTCTACTCGTAGCCTTTCCTAGTTCCCCTTGTTTCCCAGTTCCAATTTGTGTGAAACTCTGGACAAGATTTTTCCATAATCCTCAGAGATTATATTCTTCCATGTGGTTCGAATTTAAGGCTTTTTAATATTCATTACACAGTCTTGATAGATAAGCATGAGTGTTCATGGTGAACAAGGTGTTATCAGGATCACCTGTAGGGACAGGAACACAGTGCCCCCTGCTGTCCCGCAGTGGCCCCTGAACCTCAGGGTCATACTGAATCAGTGCATGAGGAAACAATTTCTGCACAGAGATAGTTGATAAAGCATTTAATCCAAAGTTCCAACAATTAATCTAAACTGTCTCTGTGACTGAAGACCCAAGAATTTGGTGCACAAGTGTTAATTAATTACATTTTTTTCTGAAATCAACATATAATCAAAATTACACATACTTGTTTTAAGCCTAATGTTTTGTAATATGTACCCCATGAGGCATGCCTGCACCTGCACCTGTTCCTGCAGAAGCTGAGTCCACTTCCCACAAACACGTGCACTTCAACATTATGGCTGACACAAATACACACACACACTGACACGGACTACGGATCCCATGAGCTCATGCATACAGACAATATGGATGACACTCTCCTGTGCTCTGGATCACATGATTACTGTTTAGGTGCACCCAATCAGCTCACACCCACACCCTGGACTCTTTTTAAAAAAAAAAACCTCAGTTGCTCTTGCACATGGTGAAACATTAGATTGGTTCCGCAAATAAATCACCCTTCTTTTCATCGGAAGAGCGTTCATTAGAGCCATAACCATATGAACGAGTGGTGGTGGGTCAGAATTATCATATGAACTGATACTCTCCTGTGCTTTGGATCAGCTGATTACTGATTAGGTGCATCCAATCACTTCACAAACACATAAAATCTGGACACTTTTTAAAAGACTCTCAGTTGCTCTCACACATTGCGAAACATTAGTTTAGCTCCCATGCATGTATGCTATAGCCAAACATATGTATTGTGTTCCTATTTCTGGTTCTGGTCTTGCTTCTTGTCTTTTGGATTTCTGATTCTAATTTTGCCTACGTGGTTCTGTTTGCTCATTGCCTGATTTTGTGCCTGTTTTTTGACCCTGATTTTATCTGCTGTTTTTGTACTGTCGCTGGTTTCTTTTAATAAACACCTGAACTGCACACGCAATCCTGTCTGCTCTGGCTGGCTTGGCACCATGTTTCTGAACCTACCCAATGATTCAACTTTGGATGCTTTATTTATTCCATTACCAACTTTGAAAGGCTTGGTTCCATTTATCTGTTTCTCTTCTGCACCTTGTGTTACTAAACTCTATAAAGACCCCTTGGGGGGTTAGGATTTGGGGTAAGTAATATCAGAAGAAGTAATATTAGGCAGAGATTTTAATTTATGCACAACACTTCTGTTTGTGCAAAGCATTTTCTCAGCTGGAGAGCTTAATTTTCACTGTACTGTGATGTGATGTGATGTGATGTTCTCCTTATCTGCTTTAAAGACAAAATAATGGTAAAATTTCCACCCAGTGAACACATTTAACTAGAGGCCATGACGAATTGGTGACTGTCACCCAAGACCAGAATGGTGAAGTGTTGTAATGTGGCACATGTGCATTTAGTATATCGTTCTTACTGTATTTAGCTACAACTAGCAGTTATTTATTTATTTATTTATTTTTGATAATGATTTTTTTATTTGATTATTTTAGGTTGTTAATTGAATAATCTTTCCTTGATTATTTAATTTGGTTTTATTTTTTAAAACTATTATATACGAAAGATTTATTTAAAATATTTGTTTGCAGCATTATAATCAGCACTACAGAACTTTTTCTCAACTAGGCTTAATTAAACAGCAGTTCATTAATTACAACATTATTAACATTTGTCAGCTAATCTGTCACAGCATGAGAATATCATCATGTCGACCAGATGAATGTTGACCCTCAATCAGTAGAAGCATTATATGACTGGTACTGAATAAACACTCAGAATGACTCAAGGTGGCGCTATGGAGCCTACAGTGGATACTGTTAGCATTTTTAATCACTTACCACACTTTTTGCAGCTGTGTGTGTGTATTTAAAGTCATGATTTGTTCAAATTTCAAACAGACAAATTCAAAATGAACATAAAATAAATATCAGCTGAATGTTTCTCTCACTGAAACTCTCAGATTAGTTAATTTTGTTTGCTTTGTGTGCGAGCAGTGAATCATTTTCAGAGTGTGGAATTGACTCCGAAAAAAAAAAGCTTTATGTTAGCCAGCTTTATCTGTTTCACAGCCAGCTTTGATGTGTGTTTGGGGTCACTGCCCTATTGGAACACCCAATTATGTACAAGCTTCATGCCGCTATCTTATGGTTTGAGCCTGTGCTGAAGAATTCTGATGTTATTCATTATTAGTGATGATCTTGGACTCTGCAGTTGTATAAAATGGCTAAAACAGACAATCCTGAGTTCTGTAAATCTATTATCCTCTTTCTCTGATCTGCAATGAGCTCCTTGAACGTTCCCATTGTACTGTGTGTTGATCAATCCAATGAGTGCTGTCAAACAAACCCTTTTTATGTTGTGCATAGAGAAGCTACCAGCTGTAGCCATGTAATCATGACACTAATGGGAAGTTAAGAGGTATTGGCCTTGGCAAGTTAAAAGACATTTTGGAACTCATAGCACCACAGAATTAATCTATTCTAATAATCAATATTATACATTCAGGGAATTTTGACCCTGTCAAATATATATGAAAAATATATGTTGCACAATCATTCTGCCACAGACAGTTCAAAGTAATCATTGAAAGCCCAAAATTGCCATGATATTCATGTCTATGATGACATTCATGTCTGTGAATGTAAACTAAGGTATATATAAGGTATATATATATGGTATATATACCATATATTTAAAGCTATCAAGAATTTTAGATATGAATATGAAGGAGAAATACACATACAGCTTTGTTTTGGGACATTTCCCAACAAATACTAGCTCTGTTAAAAATTCTCTGTTAGAGAAAGAGATTTGTTTGGTATTTTCCTCTTATGCTAACTCACTAATGTTAACTAGCTAGCTTTGTGAGTTTTCTCTAAAATGAGCTAGCTTGTTTGGGAGTATTCTTTAATGTTACCTAACTAGCTTTGTTTGGGAATGTTCTCTTATGTTGGTTAGTTATTTTGGTTTGTGATTATACTGAATTGTTCGCTAGGTTTGTTTGTGATTATTCGCTAATGCTACCTAGCTAGCTTTGTTTGGGAGGATTCTCTTATGTTAACTAGCTATTTTGGTTTGTGACATATTCTCTAATGTTACCTGGCTAGGTTTGTTTGTGAGTATTCTCTTATGTTACCTAACTAGCTAGGTTTGTGAGTATTCTCTAATGTTAGCTAGCTAGGTTTGTTTGGGGATATTTTCTGGGATTATGAAGTCACCATTGAAAGGAGGAATTTTATATAATCAGTTTTTTTATTATTTTGTTTAATTTGGGTATCAATAATTTATCTAGCCAATCCCAATTTCCATTTATCACTCCTTATTAAATAGGCTTACAAACAGGCTTCTTATTCAGGTAAATGATTAGCAGTGTATGTAAACTAGGGTTCAGCTAGCAGTAGCCCAGGGCATATTTCCTAAAGGTCAGGTACAGAAGACCAAATTATTCTCAAACAGTGTTGACAGTTTTTCATGTATTCCAGCAAAACATTTTGAAATTAACCACTACTTTGCATCTACTTTCAAGCCTACATGAGCATAGAATGTTAGCTATCTAGCATGACAGTGAGGCATTTGTGATGATGTTTGTGCAGATTCAGTCACATACTCACCCTGCAGAGGAAGTTCACTTTGCCCACAGCGCCCACTTTCCCCATGTAGTTAAAGAAACTAATGTTCCCGTCTGAGACAGCGTAGAACTCTTTAATGTTTTTCACACCAAACCTGTACTTAAACTCGTGCCACACGTCAGCACGAAGTCCGTTTCCAATGGCCAGTCGCACCGTGTGCTGCAGGTCTGTCTCTCTCTGGGAAAACAAACACAACGTTACTGTGTGCAACATATCTGTCACACAAGTGTTTGAAATAAAAAATAAGTAGATCAGAGGTGTCAAACTCAACTTCTGACCAGGCAACATCTGCATTTTTTGAGACCCTGAAGGTCCATAATCAATTTCTGTAATATTTGATTTATTATTTTTTTTACTTCTTTTGTTCTTATTTATTTATTTACTTACTTAATTACTTATATACTTTTTAAAATCATATTCTATTTTATCATATACCTTTCAGATATAAAATGTTTATACCCCCTGTTAAAATGGTTGTTTTTATTGTGAAGTACAAAAATGACACTAAGGTAAATCATGTCAGACCTATTTCCACATTCAGTGAGAAACTTTATAGTAGATAAAGTGAAAAACAATCAGGAAAAAAAAAATGGAATTTATGGAAAAAAAAACAACTGGTATTTGTAGCTTTTCCTGCTTCCTTCCACTTTGATAAAAGCCCCAGTTCTGAGTGAAGAAAAGCAGCCCTAATGCATGCCGCCTGACACCACCATGCTTCATGTTTTTTTGTTTATTGTTTTTTTATTGCCTAACATATCTTTTGGAATTATGGAATTGTATTGTTCACATCAATGCATTAAAATTTTGCAACAAGAAGTTTGGGGTGATTTAGGCAAACTTGGATGTTTAACATGAGAAGAGGCTTCTGTATAGCCACTCTACCCTATATACCATACCTGAAGAATACAAGAGATTGTTGTCACATGCAGAGAGTAATCATTAATTGTCAGATATTTCTGCAACTTCTTTAATGTTGCTTTATTTCTCTTATTAGTCTCCCTGGTAAGATTTTGTCTTCTTCTTTTTTACTGTTTTATAGGAGGCCCTGTTCATGGTGATTTCACAGTGGTGCTCTATTTTCTGCACTTGTTGGGTGGATCAGGCTTTGCCCAGCCTCTCAATGAGGTCATCCATTTGTAGCAAGAGGTAACGGTCAAACTCTGAGTTCCTGAAGTCATTACAAAGTCAGACACTTCTGTAGGGCACTATGAAAACAGGGCTGGACCATGGGCTAGAAGACTCCTTGATGATACCATCTCAGAGCATGTGTACTCTATAACCTGGTGGCATACTTCTGGGACCTGGTAAGGCTGCTGGTGGATGACAACACAGGTGTCCACCAGGTGGAATTTTGATACTGTGTTGTATAATGTGAGTCCGCCCGGGCATGGTCTTTGTCCTGAACAGCAAAGAGGACATATGGGAGGAGATCCAGTCTCATCCTTCCTAGTCTACCACTCAACATACCATCTTCTTCAGGGTCTGATTAAATCTCTCAACCAGTTCAACTATCTGTGGGTGGTAGACTGAGGTCTGCAGATGTTTGATCTGCAACAGTCGGCACAGGTCCACCATGAGCTTGGACACGAAAGGGGTGCCCTGGCTGGTGAACAGGAATCCCCACCCGGCTGAAGAAGAGGACCAATTCAAGTCTGAAGGTTTTGGAGATGGCTTTGCTAAGGGGATGTCCACAGGATACCTTGTAGTGTAATCCATCAATACTAGCATATATTCATAGCCTCAGGTCCCTGCTAACCGGCTTGAAGGGGAGGTCAATGGTGGGCAGAGGGATGAGTGGGGCTGGGGCTGGCTTCTGTGGTGCAGTCCTCTGGCACTGGAGGCACCACTGGATGAAATTTTTTCACTTCAGCCACCATTCCAGGCCAATGGAAGCAGTCCCTGTGCTTTTTCAGTGTGTTGTTGGCCCCAGGTGGCCTTTGGTCAGGTGAGTGTGAACAGGTCAAGAGTCTCCTTCTGGTGATTGCACCGGTAGTACAGCTGTCTGTTCTTGACTGTAAAATGGAAGCTCTTGCTTGGGATGCTCTTTCTTTTCATTGATTTTGAGCACCTGGTCCCAGCATTGTTTGAAGCAGTCATCCTCAAACACAGACAAAACACAGAGAGTATTGGTGGTAGGGTAGGGCTTACCCTCTGCCTCGGATTCTGTGGCATTATCCTCATCTTGGGGGCCACTACCTCTGTTCTTTCTTTCTACAATCCTCGTGGGTGTAGGTGCCAGAAAATCGGCCGATTGGACCGATTGGACTTCTCTCCCAATTAGTAATATCACCAGCTGCTTGGAAACTAGGCCTTCTGGTGGGGGCCACTCACCTTGGTGTCCTCCAATCCGCACCTCAGCTGCAGAGATGTCCTGTACATCCCCATGCAGGTTATGGCCAGGCAGCTGCAGGGCTTGACTGCTTTGGGGAGGGCCTAGGAGCAGACAAGGGTGATGGCATTCCCCAAGTCCATTAACGTGGTCATGGGGCTCCTGTTGTGTTGCATGGATGATTGTGCATGGATGATTTCAACACAGACAAACAGCCACACACGCTCGCATTCACACCTATGGGCAATTTAGAGTAGCCAGTTGACCTAATCTGCATGTCTTTGGACTGTGGGAGGAAACCAGAGCACCCGAAGGAAACCCATGCAACATGCAAACTCCACACAGAAAGGCACCCTGGGTGACCCGGGGATCAAACCCAGAACCTTCTTGCTGTGAGGCGATTGTGCTAACCACCACACCACCGTGCCACCCTATTATTATTTATTTGTCTTGCCAAATGGCAGATATTCTAAGTATCTGGTTAGTGTCTAGCTTGAATAGGTTTGGTTGTGTATGTTGTGTTGTGTTACCGTGGGTGTGTTACAGAGGTAGCGCATAATCTCTCCAATATACTGGATCACCGTCACATTGTGCTTCTTGCAGTCAATCCAGAACTCAGATACTGAGAACTTCCTCCTCAACACCACTGTGATTCCTGGAGACAAACACACATACACACACCCAGGCAACATTTACAGCAAAAATGTACAGAACATTTAGGCAACATCCACAACATGTTAAAGAGGTGTTTGTAAGAGTTTCTTGAGTCTTACCCCTCTCTATTGCCCCATTCAGGCCAATGATCAGTCCTGCAGCATGGTAGAGGGGAAGGGTAATGTAGATAACATCATTGTGCTTGACACCAAACAGAGACTGGTAGAAAGTGCCACCCCATATTTGGTCATGAAGTATAACACCTGCTTTAGGGAGACCTACGTAGACACAAAAATGCATGGTTTAGATGTTGCTGTGTGTGGTTGTAAGAATCAGTTTGTTGTTGTGTACCTGTAGTTCCTGATGTATAGATATACACAGAAGGGCTTTTCCTAGTGATGTTAGCTCTCAGTCTGTGACTCACGGGCCCATCGTCACTGTTGTCCATCTTGTCTTTTAGTGACTGAAGTCCATCCATGTCACAATTATCACACAACAGGAAAACACACACACTCCGCTCAAGCAACTCTGGCAGCACCTCACACACTGCACTGCGATACTCTGAAACAACACATCAAAACATCACAAACCTCAAACATCTTACAATACTCTGAAACACACTGCTCAACAGTGCTCCAAAACAACACAGTATGACATACTTACTTTTTTGTGACAGATAAACAGATAGATCAGTCTGATGAGTGCTTTTAAACCAGATGCAGCAGCATGCAGATGTAGAGGCAGACCTGCCAATTTGCAGTATTCCAAACACAAAATAACATGGGATTGAGCAAGTGCCCTCCCTGGAAAGGAAAGGCTGGATCATCCTGATGTTGTAAAGAAGAAACCTGCATGACCAAATCATGTTAGTAGTGTGATTCAAGAAGGATAGTTGGTTGTCCAAGACAACACCAAGGCTGCATGTATCATCAGATGATGTGATCTGAGAGTTCTTCAAGGAGACCATAACATGGGGATGCATTTCCAAAGTTATACAGTACAACAGCTCAATGTTGCTAAGAAATAGTCTCAAGTTATGTGCTGTTTTCTATGACAAGATGTCCACTAGGCAAGCTATACAGAAACATGAGTGTGTGAGGGACATAAGGAGAGGATGGATGGAGTGTCATCAGCATGGCAATGGTATAAAAATCAAGTTCAAGTTCAAGTGGCTATTATTGTCATTTCAACCATATACATGTAATACAGTGTACAGTGAAACGAGACGGCGTTTCTCCAGGACCAAGGTGCTACATACAAGACAACAGCATGTGTGAGGGAATGACCTCCCTGAGAGAACAGGTAGAGAGGATATGACCTTGCTGAGAAAACAGATATAGAAGGAGAACAGAAGAAGACCCAGTATTAAGCTTTTTGCTTAATGACAGTAAAGCCACTTGAACTTGAACTTCAACTTTTGGACACTAATGGAGAGTCTACATAGAGCACATGAAGATCTCCTCCATGTTATGCATCTTTTAAGGTAAGAAAAGGTAAGCCACCATCAGGCTGTACAACAAATTCCAAGACTTATGAGATAGGACAGGAGTGTCTTGTGCTTGGCAATGTTGAAGGCTGATAAGAGAATAGGAAACAGGACCAATGGCTGTTTGGCTGCTCTAGCAGCATAAAGTTTCTCAGTAGCATCCTTTCATCGAAAAGCTTCCATCTTTCTTCTCCATCCTTCTTCTCAAGAAACAAAAAAAAGTTGCTCACTACAAAGATATAGATGGAGAAATGATAACCTGGCAGAGTATGTCTTGGATGCCTCTGGGCAATTCGCCAATTTATTGCATGGCTAACAGAGACAAACAACCATTCACACACTCATTTCATTAATAGGTGTTACCAGTGGATTTGACTATTTTTGACCTTAGGCAAATAAACCTGGGAAGAAAAGTTACAGAAAATGCATTTGCAAAGGAAATATTAATTACCAAACACACACACTCTCTCTCTCTCTCTCTCTGTCATTCTTTATGATGAATAATCATTCATACCTATAGGCTATTTATGGTAGCCAGATGACCTAATCTGCCTGTCTATGGGCAAACGGAAGCATCTGTAGGAAACCCACACAGGCAATGGGAGAACATGCAAATTCCACACCTAAAGACCCCAGTTAGCTGGCAGACTTGAACCTAGACCTACTGCACCACTGGGCCCTGCCCTCTGGTCTTAAAAATGACTTGACTACTCTAAATTGCCCCAAGGTGTGAATGTGAATCGTTGTTTGTCTCTGTGTTAGTCCTGAGACAGATTTCCCAGAGTGTATCCCGCCTCTCGCCTGATGTCTGCTGGGATTGGCTTCAGCATCCCCACCACCCTGACAGATAATAGGTATAGATAATGGATAATGGACCAGTGTTTTGTAACAGACTAATAAGATTGGCTAGAAAAAAAAGAATTTCATACATGTGCACTCTCATAGGCAGCTAGCTAATCAACAATTAATGGTTAGATTATAAGATAACTAAAACTGAACACTCTACGTAAATGACCACACTCTGCAAATTTCTCACAGAGGACAAGGGGATATCCCTCAAATTATGGGTAATGTAGGCTCACGTATCACTCACACCAAGATGGTGGCATGGCAGTAGCACACAGCGGCCACTCCAGATCCAAAAATGGTCCTTTTTTTGTGCTATTTTGTTTGCTAGCATGACTCCTATGGCAGATGGACATTTAAACAAATGGTGTTCATGTCTACCAATGCCTGTTACAACTTAAGGATCAGCCAACTAACCTGCAGGATGATGTGTTGGAGACCAGTTCTGAAGCAGGTGAGAACCTGGCCAGCAGGAGCTATCTCTGCTCTTCAGGACCGTTTTGAGCACACTGGCATGTGTTCAGGGAGGCTGCAACCAATGGCAGAAACACCAACTTGGAGGATTACAGGTCATCAGTGACCAGCTATGTCACCAAGTCCATAGATTATGTCACTGTCTCCAAGATAATCACTACATGTTCCAACCAGAAGCTGTGGATGACTGCAGAGGTGCGTGAACTGCTGAGGACCCAAGACTCCACCTTTAGAGCGGGTGACAAGGCGGCCCTAAGATCAGTGAGGGTCAAACTGTCATGGGCCATCAGAGCAGCAAAGCACACACATGAACAGAGAATCCACAGCCACTTCCAGGACAGTGGCAACATGCGGTGTGTGTGGTGGTGTATCCAGGCCATCACTGACTACAAGACAACACCATCCTGTGATAGTTATGCCTCCCTGCCAGATGCACTCAACTTCTATGCATGGTTTAACGCACAGAATGACATGACAGCAAGGCAGACAACCCCTTCTCTCAATTACCAGGTGCTATGTCTGACCACGGCTGATATGAAGAAAGCTCTTTGCAGCATTAACCAACAGAAGGCTCCTGGACTAGATGACATCCCTGGGAGAGTGCTCAGAGAAGGTACAGACCAGCTGGGAGATGTTCTCATTTGAGCACCGTTGTCATTCCAACGTGCTTCAAAGTCAGCACCATTATTCCAATGTCCAAGTAGTCCTCAGTGTCCTGCATCAATGAGATCATGGAGAATGTGGAGATCAAGAGCACCAAATTCCTTGGTGTTTACCTGGAAGAGATCCTCTCCCCTTAACACTGGCTCCATAGCCAAGAAAGACCAGCTGTGAAGGCTGAGGAAATCCTACCTCCCACCACCCATCCTTACCACATTCTACAGAAGGGCTATTGAGAGCTATATGGTATGGAAAGTGCACCATATTGGATTGCAAGACCCTACCACAGATAGTGAGAACAGCTGAGAAGATCATTGGAGTCACTCTTCCCTCCATCACAGACATTTACCAAACATGCTGAATCTGCCAAGCCACCAGCATTGTGGATGACCCCACATGCCCTTCACACAAACTCTACCGAAGCATTCAGGCCCTCACTGCAACACTTTCTTCTCCCAAGCCATCAGACTCCTTAACACTCAGGGACTGAACTGACACATACACAAGGATTACATTTCACTACCTCTGCAGTTTTTGCACATATATGTTTTTTAGCGCAGCACCACCTTTATGTTCTTTATCTCCCTCTCTTGTAATGTTTGCACTGTATTTAATATTTACACGTTTGCACACGTGCAATTTATGTAGTCCTGAGTTTTTTTATGTTGCACATGTGCACTTTTTGTAATTCTGTGTTGTCTTATTTGTAGCACCATGTTTCTGGAGGAATGTTGTCTCATTTCACTACGTTCTCTGGCACCTGTTGAAATGACTGTAAAAGCCATTTTAATTGACACCGAGAATAAAGAATACTCCTGCATTACAATGTCTTGCCAAGGATAGGTAATAATTTCATAGGAACACTAAATATACATAAATTTACATCTCAAATAAAAAGTTGTGTATTACCTGCCCCTGCGATCAGCACTTTTGCCTCACAACACATGAAGCAGTGTAATAGTGATTTGCCCCGAATGTTGGTGTTGAGAAGTGACGTAGAACATCCAATCTTCATCAGCCCGAGCCAGAGGAAGATGAAGTTTGGTTCATTGCCCATGAGCAGGGTGGCTGTATCTCCCTCATGCAGGTTGGCATGTTTACGCAGTGCGTGTGCTGCTTTGTTGCTCCAGCGGTCCACTTGCAGGTATGTGTAGACTTCATCCTCAAAAATAATGAACGGTTTGTGTGGATGTCTGTGCACTGCATCCAGAAAGCAGTCGAGCACCGTGTAGAAGGGAACTTTCTTCTGGAACTTTACACACTTTGACCAGACCCAGAGTATTTTCATTATGAACATGCAGTCATGTAGGAAATAAGGAAATCTCACCAAAACCAGGATAAAAATCAAGCTCAAGATTGCAAGTACAGCATAGAGAATCTCCATGTTTAACAGTTTGTCTGCAGTCAGCAAGATTTCACAGTTGTGTAATCAAGGGCAAAGTTCCCCACTACTATTGATTTACAGGACTGTGTGCATGTGGGTGGGTGGGTGGATACTGTATCATTAAAGGGTATTAACAGTGGATTTGTTTGTCCCGGGCCTTTAAGCAAAAAAAACAAAAACTGCATTTTCCAGACCTGAGCAGAAAAGTTACAGAAACTGCATTCTCATAGAGAAGACTAATTTGTGGATTACCAAACTCACTCACTCACTCACTCTCTTTTTATGTGTCTGTATGTGTGCACGAATGTCTGCATGAACTCGAATAGTTGTAGAGCACCGTGTTGCAGAATTATCACTACTATGAGGAGTGGCTTTGAGGGATTTTTCAGAACTTTTAGGGAAAGAAGTGAGCAAATATTTCAAGCTGGAGTTCTGGTTGATTTCTGTTTTATGCCAGAAAATCTGCCCCCTATAAACTTTTAGATACCACTGCAGGTTTTTAATGTGTGAGTCTGGGCTCTGGCCCAAAGCATATTCACATTTACATTTACAGCATTTGGCAGACGCCCTTATCCAGAGCGATTTACATAAGTGCTTTGAAGTCTCTATCAGTAAATATATTCTGATACTGGCTCATTAGGACGAGAGCTAAGAACACCATCACACTAAAAACTGTTGGCAAGTAATACAGAAAGGGTTTTTTTTTTTTTTTTAATATTAAAGTGAAGAATAAATCATAGCATATATCCCATATATATATATATATCCCAGTACTCGATTAGACTCAACAACTCTCAAGGTGCACAGAAGATGTGCTTTAAGTCTCCTTTCTGTTTTGGAACTCAGATGGAATGAACTTCAGAATAGCCGAGTCACTGACTTTCTCAAATGAAGAATACAAACCTACCTTTTCACCAAGCACTTAAATGATCACTTTCCTATTTATTTATTTTTTTATTTTTTTATTTATTTATTTATTTGCCTGCTTACTAAATCGTTGTCTTGTGTTTTCTCAAACTGTGAGTCGGTTGGAACCAAACTACCCTTTATTTTAAAAAATGTGATTTTATTTATGCAAATGAAGCTTCATCTAATTAGATATGGATACATTTGTGTTCTTTCATTTGAAAAGAAAAACTCTGGATGATTTTTTGTATTGTTTCCTTGATTAGTTTAGTGTACTTTTTTTATTGTTAAAAAAAATAAGTATTATATATATATTAGGGCTGTCAAAATTAACGCGTTAAGGATTAATCTGTCTAAAATTTTTAACGCAATTAACCCATCTGCGGCGCAGAATGACTCAAAATCCCTGAAATGTCTCTGTCAATGCATTTCAGCCAGTTTGTCCAAGTAGAGTTACCTTCACACATGTGCAAATGGGCAGTTGATCTGGTAGTGACAGGCAGCAGAACCAATCAACTCAATATGGAAGATGATAAACA
>JAQQZR010026378.1:0-21298 GCA_030068235.1 Notoglanidium macrostoma
GAAGAATCTAAAATATGAAACATATTTTGGTTTTTTTTACACTTTTTTGTTTACCACATAATTCAGTATGTGCCATATGTGTTGCTTCATAGTTTTGATGTATTCTGTAATGTTTTACAATGTAGAAAGCAAAACAAATAAAGAAAAACCTATGAAAAAGTGTAGGCATGTCCAAACTTTTGACTGGTAGTGTATCTCTCACAAATAATGAAAAAGAAGTAAATTCCTGTCAGAACTGTTCTTGACTTTTCTACTGGGTCACATGCTTATACCTTCAAACTTCAAAAATATTATAACAGTACTTTTTAATAGCTGGTTTCTTAAAATAAAACAGCACATATTACAAAATTACTGATGTGCAGAATAAATATAGTAAAGTAAAATGGTTAAAAAACTTAAAAGTTCGCCCTTTATTATAAAATAACATGCGTAAGATGAAATTCCTAATTTGAACTCTTGGTGTCAGTGCAACTTAAAACTGCATAAAAGAAGGGAATCTTTTTTTCTTCTTTAAAATGGTAATAGTAAGGGTAATGCCATATACTACATATTATCAAGCAGTGTTAATATCACAGTTATGAAATTTGTTTGCATTGATTTTACACACGTATGAGACTGATTAATAAGGATTAGTATTTTGTTAAATGTACAATAACTGTTAATAGAGTTAGACAGATTTAAGCTCTGTGTTTAGTTAATTTATAAGTTTAGACTTTACCGTAGTCTCTGGATTCTGCCATGGCTTGAGACAAGACTCCTGGTTGAACAGGTGCTCCTGTAATCCCTGATTTGGTTTTACATACAGAGAAATGTATTTATTACTACAAACTACACACACACACACACACACACACGCGCGCACACACACACACACACACACACACACACACACACACACATATATATACATATATATGAGAGAGAGAGAGAGAGACCTTCTGTTCAAACTCAGATCACTGAACTAGTAGGATGTTGATCAGAAAAGACTGCTAGAGGCTGATAGCAATATATATATATTATTAATAATAATAAATAAATAAATTATTTATATATTAATAAACTATAAACATTATTTAAAACAACACAAAAGTAATGCCCTGACCCAAAGGCCAATGTTTTTCATCTCAAGTCATTTTTAATTATTATTATTATTATTATTATTATTATTATTATTATTATTATTATTATTATTATTATTATACACACTTAGAAATTAATGAATAAAGTATTAGATTATATTAATTTCCCAATTATGATAAATAGCACATTCAAAATGTAAACTTTTATGCTTTGAATTATAGCCCTTTATGGACCAAAATCATTCTGTAAACACATTTTAGAAATGTTATTAAATTTAAAGTTTACATTTAAAATATTAATTAAAGCCTCATCTTTTAAGGCCTACCTTTTTGTGTTATTGGTGGATTAATTTAATTCTGCAAACTTCAGTGGTCTGGTGGATGAGCCATGGCAGTAAACAAACAACTTCTCAACTTGCTTCACAAATAATTTGGAGTGTGCGTGTGTTTTACATCAGTCTGTTTTTCTCTGATAAGGGGGGTGTACCCTGATATGACATAATACCATAATCCCCACTACAGCATATCACAGCTCACTGCAGGTTTTCCTGCACTTATGATAGACCTGTCACACACAAATGTTATTACAGAAGTCTTGACTATATACGTTTTAATGCTTTAATGTTTGAAAGTATTAAATGTTTTAATAGCAAAACATACAGTGAAAATACAGTGATGTCATGCTGTGATTGCAATAATGGCCAACAGAAAGTTTAGAAAGGCAAATTTGACATCACACAAGGCTGCCATGCTACTAAAGTTAAAGATTTCACCTACTGTATATGCCAGCAATGGAGCAACATTTCTGTCAATTTTATGTAATGGTGGTAAGACAATATTTCAGTGCTTGTTGCAACACTTCTTTGTTGAGTGTCACATGCTGACTTGTTCCGAGATAAAACGTTAGCCAATAAACAAACTTTGAGCATGCGCATGAAGATTTAAAAGGCTTTAGAGCTAATATGAAAGAAATAGAACCACACATTAGACCTTCCCTTTAATCTCAGATCACTGAACTAGTAGGATGTTGATCAGAAAAGACTGCTAGAGACTGATGGCAATTTTGAAAGTTCCAGTTTTTACAAGACAGTTCACTAGAGAAAAACTTAATTGAAAAAGGCACATCAGGAGTTTGTGTGTATCAATAAAGCTTATAAAATACTTAAACAAGTATATTATTAAAAACAGGCAACATTTTTCCTGCAGCTCAGGATGGGTGAGTCTCGGATTGATGAGAGCTGACAGTGGTTCATTGGAGGCTACTGGAAGGAAGATGTGTCAACCTGTCAAGTGTGGGTTTAGCTTCTAGGAATGATGTGCAGATTGAGGACTGCAAGCTAGCTGTCTAGATTACACTCCTGACCACAAGTGCCACTAGTACGTAGGCCAATGCTGGGTACGCTGCCCTGTTCCTAGAGTGCTAGACTGTGTTATGACCTGATTCCAGAGTGACAAAAGAGTTTTGCCCAAGGTCATATCACCATAATCCTGACCCAAAACCTAACCTTTGTAAGATCCAAAGGCTGTGGTGCTATGTGGATCAGTTCTCAGCTAACTCAGCAGTTAGACCATGTGTGAATCAAATATGTTTAGTGGAAAAGCCAGTTCACTGAAGAGGAAAGTATAGATGGGCATTGTTTCTTCTTGTAATTACATACAATTTGTACCAACTTTATCTAAAGGAACTTTGATATGTGAATTCACAAGCCTTGGTGAAAACAAGAGGATGGGACTATGGCTTTCTTGTAAAATAATAATAATAATAATAATAATAATAATAATATGGCCTTATTGTTTTATTATCATTGCTTGATCCACATCTGGAAAAGCAATAAAAAAATATAAAGATATTAGCTGGCTAATTAACACTCCCTACATCCTCTCCAAAATCACATCATCCGGTCTGTCTTTAATTTGTGTTTGATTTGTTTGATGTTGTCCATTTTTGGTCACAGTCTCTAAGTATGTTGATGTTCAGTTCTCTTTCTTACCAGTCAATAAATATCATTCACTACATTTGTAGGCAGTTCACACGTAAACATATGTGGTACATCTGACCTGCACCAGGCTTCAGTCTGGACATGTACTTATGCTGATACACTCTGCTGGTTATTTACAAATTCAAATGTTTCTGCAAATTGTAATCAAATGTAATTTAAATTAAATTACAATTAAATGTAAAATTAGAATGGAATAAAAAAAAAAAAAAAAATTTCTCTCTCTCCATGCTTGCTAGGATTCTCTTGTTGGCAATGTGACAGGGTGACAGATGTCACCACTATAACCTGCAGGTGGGCCGACTGCTCAGGGCATACCATAATATTCCACTGACGACCACAAATATTTCATGTGGAATATTGCGTGTGTGTGTGTGTGTGTGTGCGTGTGTGCGTGCGTGCGTGCGCGTGTGTGTGAGAGAGAGAGACTTGCATATCTATTCTGAACCCAGACCTACCTGAAATAATAGTCTTTTGGTTTTATTTCAGGCCATCACCCAACTCCTTCACTACATAACATTTCACAAGATCATATATTGAACTTAGATGAAGGAGAAACAAGTAAGTATTTAACTTCAAGAATCAGACAGCCATTTAGGCTACTAGTGGACCCATGGGAGGGGAGAGAAAGTCATCAAGATCAGATTCATTCATTCATGTTCAGTAACAGTTTTGTCCTGGTCAGTGGAACCAGAGTATATCCTGGGAGCACACACATTCACATTGGAGGCAATTCCGTGTAACCAGCCTACCATTTTGGGAGGTGGGAGAAAACTAGAAAAATACAGAGAAAATCTCTGCAGGCACAGAAAGAAAGAGTTACCCACTTCACCACCCTGCTGCAGGCAAATGTGTTTTTTTTTTTCATGTGTACAGAATATATGAGACACTTACTTTCCTGTGGCGCTATATAATTCCATTTCATTTTATTAGCTAGTTAATAAAAAGCAATACATTTCCTGCCCAAATGGGATGATTTTTACTATTGACAGCTTGGAAGTTGGCCTCACGGGGAAATAGTTTGCATATGTAAATGCATTGCTTCACACCATTTGTAGTGCACTACATAGTAAAAGGGAGTAAAGGGAGTGTTTATCCCACTATGCGGTTGCGTCCTAGCTCCGCCCCATTTGCGTATTTGACCCCGCCCCCTCATGCTGCTGCTGGAGCAGTGTTGAAGTCTGTATGTTTCGGCACCAGGCTGCCGGACCGACACAGTCGCAGCCACTGTTTACTTGTTGTTATTCTCAGTAAAGGAAATGGCTTCCGACGGTATGGATGAGCGCTCGCCGCTGCTGTCGACGCAAAACTCTGGCAATGTGACGCCCACGGCGCCGCCGTACCTCCAGGAGCCCAGTCCGAGAGGTAAATACGCAAACCGGGGCGTCGTGATTGACTCAGAGCTGCTGAATCATTTTGGGCGTAGCGACACCGCGCGCAGCCTCACGTCAACGTCGTAGCGAGACCCTTACGAGCTGACATGGAAAAGACAACGCACGCGAGTGCACTATGTGCAAGAGGTCGTAATAAAAGCAGAAATTACAAGGCAGGGAGGTTGTGTAGGTTTGTAATTCTGCATGATGTTAGGTTATAGGCCCTCTATCCTTCCTGATGGCCTGCAGTGTGTGCATCTGACCAAATCACTCCAAAGCCTGCTGGTATGAATGTAGAAGGAAATGCTGAATTGTTTTGTATTTCCATGAGCCTTTAATTGAGCGGGGATAATTAAGTGTACTGTGTCATCGTTGTTTTTGCTATGAAATGGTTACATTGTATAGTGTAGAGTAGCTAAATGGTCGTTTGGAGGTGTGAAGGACGCACACTAGCCTCTATTGTGTAGCACCAAACCTACACTCTTAGAATAAATAAATAGTCATGAGCTGGACCATTCCTTGTCTCAGGGTTAGGATATCATTACATATTTTGTACCTAAATCTAGATTAGTAGATTAGTGCATGTCTATAATGCTAAATGTGTGTATCTTATTAAGGGTACATTATATCCATGTTTCCAGGTGAAAGATAACCTATACGTTAAAGGCACAAAAGATAAGGGTGCCATCTTAGCAAACAATTTAATGCCCTTTCTCTGAGAGTTTACTAGTGTAACCTATAGGCACAGTGTTTTCACACATGCTGTTCTTGTGTTACATTTTGTTGAGTAAATTGCTCTTAGGCCACAGTCGCATGCTTCATTTGAATGTTTTTTTTTCTTTAAAACTCCTGACTGATCTCAACAGCTTATTATCTTTCTCGAGGTTAATAAATGGGTGTATTGGGGAAACCCTAAGCTATACAAAAGCAATGTGACACTAGGGGCAGAAAAAAGTGGCTTAGGCTATGGGGCAAATTACTAATGAGCTATCCACATGTTTATTATAATCTTAGGGCAGAATCCTGGCTAGTGGACATATGGAAATATTTGTACAGTACACCTAGTTCCAAAACTGTCAATACCAATTTCTGTTGACGGAAAAATGCAACTTGGGTTACAAAGTCTGTTGTCATGAAAAATTTCCTGTTGGAAAACGTAAGTCGCCTTTAACCTTACCTCTGGCTTGTACAAAGCTCTGACACAAGACTGCTTCCAAAAAAACCAAAAAATATCATAACATTAAATGTCATTTAAAAACACTCCGCTATGTTCAAATCTGTATGCAAATCCCTATACAAGTTGTTACTATTAAAACAGTAACGTATTAGAAGAAACACAAACCTTGCTGCCAAAACACCTCTGAGTCGTACTTTTGAACTAATCAGAATCCTGCATTCGGAGGTGCTGTGATGTAATTGTGAATAATTATTTGTCTTTTCTGGTTTTATTCCACTCTTAAACGTATAAGAAAATCTTTCTGTTTACAAATGCCTTATGAAGGACAGCGATTTATCAACATTGGAAACCTGTAAAGGAAACAAAAAAATCTCTCTCCTTTTTTACATAACCCAAAAAACTAAATTATATAAAAATTAATTCATTTTAAAACTGAAATACACTGAGGTTGCTGAGCCATAAACAATTAGGTAATTTAGTATTGTATTGTGCATAACACAAAGCATAATAGTCGCAAATATAGATCAAAGCCTTTGACACCGATTATGTTCTGGTGCACCTATTATATATGTATGCGTGTATATATTTTTTGTCTATATGATTTGAGATTCAACATTATAGAAATAAGGGAAGTAGCACTCGAATACTCTGCTTGGTTCTTATTTCAGCAAAGTGCATATTGACAGTTTTTAGAAAATAAAGAAACCGAGCTTGGGAAATGTAACCTTTGAACAGAAATCTGGAGCTTTATGCTTTTTCTTGACAAGCTTTTGACTTATTGGATACAGTATATAAACCCACCAGTGTAGTACAGTGTAGCATTTTATTGATTACATACTGATCTTATCATTTCAAGTCCTGAGTGTGGTGTATGGATAATGAAGCATATTCCTGTATATTATAAAATTAATGAAGAATACAGAACAGACCTGCTGTTATAATCATAAGAATCGAATATTCGAAGAACTGTCTTTTTTTTCCCCCTATATATAAAACAGCATGTCCTGAAGTGCTTATTACTCTTATAAAACAGCTATTTAACAACTATTACAGTTTTTATTCATTAAGAAACTTTGTGTTATAACTCCATGCTGTGTTATAACATGTTGTACTTTGTCTATTTTAGTTCAATTTTATGTTGTGGAACATCTTCAGAACAAGTTAGTTCCTGTTGACATTTGCATTATAGCAGCTATAAACAGTTGGTCCCACAGTGTTCTAATTTTATTTACGGAAAATGCAATCGTGAAGCACGACATCCTCCATCCTTAAACTTTCGCTTGTCTGGGAATTACAGGTTGCCAGCCTGTTCCAGCATGATATTGCCCCTGTGCACCTAGCAGGATCCATGAAGACGTGGTTTGCCAAGGTTGGTTTGGAAGAACTCGACTGGCCTACACCAAGCTCTGACCTCATCCCCACTGTAAACCTTTGGGATGAATTGGAATGCTGACTGTGTGTGTCAGGCCTTGTCATCCAGTATCAGTGCCTGGCTTTACTAATGCCCTTGTGGCTGAATGAGCACAAATCCCAACAGCCACGCTCCAACATCTAGTGGCCTTGCCGGAAGAGTGAAGCTTATTATAAAAGCAAATGGGACTAAATCTGGAATGCTATGTTCAACAACCACATACAGGTGTGATGATCAGGTGTCCATAACCATGTATAGCATATATTAGTAGATCATGTCATAGCGTATGACTCCTCCAGTTATTTCAGCAACTTAACCTGATCGACACAACAAATGAAAAGTCCGCATTTCCTAATTCTTCATACAGACAGGGGTGTCATGGAGGAGGCCCCTCCCATCAGGATAGAAATGTCTCATCATTAGATAAAGATGATCAGTTGGAGTAACTTTGTATTGATTTTCAGTAAACCCAAACATCATATTTTGCTTGCGTTTTTCCTGAAATTCCCTGAAGTTGCTCTTTTAGGCCAAAACTGGGACATGTTCCATAACTAGGCCACTACAATGAGCAGATTTAATAAAAAAAAAAATACAGTTCAAATATTTAGGGGTGACTGGGTGACCTAGAACTTAAATTCCCAGACATATTCCAAGCCAAATACGTCCCAAACATTGTATATTATCCTGGGCTCTTCCAGGGCCAGCCTTGAGGCTGGGCAGCAGCTGGCTCCAGGGTTCAGTGCTCTGTATTGAGAAGAGGCTTCTCATCTTACATGTAGTGTCAGAGAAAATATACTCTGGTTTACTAGAAGACACAAGTGCTCTACTGATACATGAGAAAGAGAAATGAATCTGCCTAGATGAGTTCAGTGAGTTGCTCCCGTTGAAAGTACACACTGTATGTCGCGGTAATGTAAAACAAATACGACAGAATGAAATCAGCTGTGGCTCACTGTCAGGTCTCCGAACCTTCCACTGGGATTGAATGAAAGATAGCATTTTCCATTGCTGTTGGATTTGTGAATCCAGTGAATTCTCTCTGCTTTCTTTCAGGTACTCAATATAAGATCAATACATTTATCATGGCCAATGCTGAGTCATACAAAGCCACTGTATCTCAACAGTGGAAATTACACTCCGGTTTAAAACCATGACCAGTAATCAGTGTGTAAACAGTTATGGGAACAGAATGCCACTGATGCAAAGAACCATGTGTTTGCCCGCACAACAGGTCTGACCTGAGCACCTGAGTACTAGATGACCTCGATAAAACATATCCTTGTTCAAAAGAGGAAATTATTCTGCCTTTACTAACAATGTTGCTTGGAAAGTGAAAAGGAAAAAGAAAATGAATCACTGAAACTTACTATCTGGTAATAATTTGTTTATATGTCGTGTGAAGCATACATCCCGACTGTCCGGTTGGCTGCTACTATTATTTTTACTTTCCTGTGACCACATTTTGGATGATCATAAAATCAGTGTCATGGTGTAGTGTGTGTAATGTATTTAACACTTCTAGAAAGAGTTTTCAGTGTCAGCACTTTGTAAACAGTCAGACACAAAGCTGTAACTTCAACTTTTCCGACATTAACCTTCTGTAAAATGACAATCTGTATTTTTTTTTTTTTTTTGGTCTTATTTATGTCAACAGAGAAAAAAGTAGAGGCTGGTGAGGAAAGGTGATGATGGGAGCTAACAAAGGTTTAAATCTAACTATAAATGGATAAAAAAAAAATAAGGAATAAACACTTCAGGATGTGCTGTCAGTGGAAAATAATCAACTTTGGGGTGGTAACATTAAAATCACAACACACCATAGTTGGTTATTTTCCATTAATCGATAATTGAGAGGGTGCGTAGAAGGAAGAGTGAGAATGTGCATGCATTCATTTGCATGATGAAACGTCACTACTGATTAGAAAATTCATCTGCATTGATGATTTATCAGTTCAGTTTATGATCTCTTGTATGTGTGGAACAGTGTTCGATGTAATAAGTAATCTGTGTTGTATGTCAGTAAGTGTTCTGTAAGTTTGGTCGATTTATCCTTTTAGCAAGTATTTTGTGCTTCATTGCAAATAAGTGAGGGGTTTTTCTGTTTTTGTTTTTGTTTTTTCACTCTCATTTGCAAGGTTTAATAGGTTAGCTTAGAGGCTTAGAGACACCAATAATGAAGCAAATGTGATCTACTACAGTCTCATGTTACATTATTAAAAATATTTAGAAGTTAAACTTTAGAATAGATATGAACTTCTGGATGCACCCCAATGGATTTAATTAATGTCATTGGTAACTAGATAAACATTTCCTTAAAGAAATACTAGTGCTCGCAAAGCAAAAGATTTAAAAATTGGAGCGGGGGCAAGAGAGAGAGAGAGAATGAAATAGGCAAGGAAGATAAATATTAACATAAAAAGAAAGCGACACGGACCGACAGACAGTCAGTGAGAGAGAGCTGGAGAGAGTGAGTGATAGAGTGAGAGATAAAGAAATCAAACAGTTAGGCCTCGATTAATTGAATTGAATTGAAGGCAATGAGAGAAAAGTGAGGGATAAAAAAAATAGAAAGCAGGAGTGATGGAGGGTTGAAAACCCAGAACATGTCTAGTACGTTTGGAGGTAATATTTAGAAAAATGATGAAGTTGGAGCAGTTCGAAAAGTGCTCCTATTAAGTGTCTATGGGAAAAAATTTACGGAAAGAGGGATTAAAAAAAAGAGGGATGCAAGTGGAATATCAAAACAGGAAGTCAAAGCCACCTGAGCCAGTAACAAGAGTAATAGTAATCAAATAGTAGATCAAAGATGGCAGTAGCACGGAGCAGCCACTCTGGATCCGAAATGGTGCTTTTCTGTGCTATTTTGTTTCTTAGCGCGACTCTGATGGCACATGGACACCGAAACATACAGTGTTCATGTCTACCCACAAGAAACATTATTGGACTTTAAGGAATACTCAAAAACTGATCTGCAGGATGATCTCTTGGAAACGCTACGCGTCTTCAGGTTGCTGCGGAAATCAGGCCTCAAGTCCTCGGCGTTGCTTGATGCCAGCGGCCGGGGGCGGGTCCGCCGAAAGCGGTGTGCGAGGAAGCGAAAGCGCGGCAAGCGGGCGAGGGTCCGTGCTAGGCTAAGCGCTAATCCTAGCTGCCTGGCCGTCCCATCCATAACACTTTCCGATGTCTGCTTTCTGGACAATAAATTGGATTACGTCCGACTCCAGCGGACTACCCAGCGAAAGTTTAGAGATTGCTGCCTCTTTGTTTTCACGGAGAGATGGCTCAGCGACAGAGTTCCGGACGCCACTATTCAGCTAGCCGGGCTCACTGCATTTCGTGCCGACTGGAAAGAAGCTCTGTTCGGTAAGACTCGCGGTGGTGGCCTGTGTGTTTATATTAATATTTATATTAACACGGAATGGTGCAAGAACTCTGTGCTAGTATCTAGCTACTGCTCACCGCTTGTGGAGTTTGTGACTGTTAGGTGCAGACCTTTTTATTTACCCCCGGGAATTCTGGCCGCTCGTCAGACGCACCAAACTGGTTCTGAAGCAGGTGAGAACCTGGCCAGCAGGAGCCATCTCTGCTCTTCAGGATTGTTTTGAGCACACTGACTGGCATATGTTCGGGGAGGCTGCAACCAAAGGCGACAACACCAACACCAAGTGCCTAGATAACGTCACTGCCTCCAAGACCATCATTACACGCTCAAACTGGAAGCCATGGATGACTGCAGAGGACCCGTGACTCTGCCTTCAGAGCAGGTGACAAGGCGGCCCTCACTGACTACAAGACAACTACACCTGCTTGTGACAGTGATGCCTCCATACCTGATGAGCTCAACAACTTCTTTGCATGGTTTGACTCACAGAACGACGTAACGGCGAGGAAGACCACCCCTCCTCACAGCGACCAGGAAGTGACCAGTGATGGTATGTGGGTGCATAAGTGCATACGGTATGGGCAGCTTGAATGCTTTGGAAGGAACTATATATGCTGAAAGGTATATAAAGGTTTTAGAGCAACATATGCTCCCCTCCAGACGATGTCAAGGATTTCAGGGAAGGTCTTGTGTATTTCAGCAGGACGATGCAAAACCACACACTGCAGCCATTACAACAGCACGGCTTCGTCGGAGAAGAGTCCGGGTGCTGAATTGGCCTTCCTGCAATCCTATAGAGAACATTTGGCGCATCATTAAACGAAAGATGCGTCAAAGACGACCACAAACTGTTCAGCAGCTGGAAGCCTATATCAGGCAAGAATGGGACCAAATTCCAACACCAGAACTCCAGAAACCCATAACCTCGATGCCCAGACGTCTTCAAACTGTTTTGAAAAGAAGAGGAGATGCTACACCATGGTGAACATGCCCCTGTCCCAACTATTTTGAGACCTGTAGCAAGCATCAAATTAGAATGAGCTCATTTTGTGCATAAAATTGTAAAAGTTCTCAGTTTAAACATTTATGTTATCTATGTTCTGTTGTGAATAAAATATTGGCTCATGTGATTTGAAAGTCTTTTAGTTTTCATTTTATTCAAATTTAAAAAAACGTCCCAACTTTTCTGGAATTCGGGTTGTAGCAATATTTTCAATGACATCATAGTGTCATAAACCAATTTAAAGGCAATTTCATAATCATGATTCTTACTGTAATGTGCTATGGGTGAAATGCTATTTTTGTAGGATCCACATCCTGCCTCATTAGCTCACATGACAAAGTGACTTGTGAACATGGTTGTTTCACAACAGCTTCCTGTTCCAGCTCTGCATTACTGAAGCAACAGTTCCTGGCTGAAAACAAACCACTAGTTTTAGATACTCAACAAAACTAGATTGTTTAAAATGCAATTTTCGTTTAAATTTTTATAGAAAACTGTGCATCATGGCGTGTAGGAACCCATACATACCTTGACATGGACAAGTCTGTCATAATTGCGTTTTATTTTTTAGCTACATTAGCCATGTCGCGCCAGTGCAAAAGCAAAGAAACAAACTTTTTAAACCAAACTTTGGTTATTTTGGTTAAATTGGACATTGTGTGCACTTTTGGCTGAGTGAATAAACTAAAAAGGCCAGGTCTGGATCCACTGCTGAATCTGAAGTTGATATGAGTGGCTGTATCGAATCATGATACTTCCTTAATCCATTTAGCTTTTAGAGTGAGAGAGTCTAGCCTACAAGTATATGGCTCAGAGTAGAGATAAATTCAATCTACAAGCCAATTCTCGGCCAACTTTCAGTCTGAGAATAGAGAAAATGTTGAAATATAAAATATTTAGGAGTGGACAGATATTGTTTTATGCTTTAAATATAAACATATATGTTACATCATGCAATGCATAGCACTTTCCCTTTAAAAATGGCTAAAAACATTCCACATTCTGTCATTTACACACTGACCTAAGCCCAATTTATGGTATTACTGATATTATAATGATCCTTGGTCTAGACTTTGAAAGTTCTCATTCACCACTTTGTGCAATATTCAGTTATTAGCCAAGCCAAGCTTGTAATTCAGGAATTAGGTCATTTTCATAATCCAGTGTTTCACTGCATTAAAACCTCACACAAGAAACTCTATTATTGAAAAAAGAAATATTAGGATCCTGACTATTCAGTCATATTGCCCCTGTTGCTCCTGCACATCGAGACAGTTCTACATAAATCGTAAATCAATAATTGCTCATCTAATCAAATATGTTCCTTCTTTTCTGTTATCGCTGTTTGCAAATAACAGAATGAGAGCCTGGCCGGTAGAGTTGAGTAAATCATTACGTCATGTATCTTTACATTGCAATTGAAGGAGTTTGAAGTTGGGATTAATCTCTGATTGCCTTAAACGAACAGAAGTGTTGAATTCTCTGAGCTGATTACTGTAAGAGCCACAAGCAGTTTACACAGGTGCTATGGTGAAGTTTATTTAGCATTAATGTAAAAAAAAGTTTGTAACGACATTTCCTTACCCATGAAAGTGTTCAGAACTTTGTGGTTTCTCAGTACCATGACAAACCGCTATTATTATTTGTCTTACTAACTTACAAGGAGAAAGGAAAAAAGCAGGCTGAGGGAATGCCAGTTTTCAGCTACTATAATGTAAGTGACAACAGGAACATTTTGTTTCGCAGATGTTAAAGAGTACATTTATGTGACGTTCCTTACATGTTGGGGAAACATACCTTTATTGCCAGGCTCAGGTCTGCAGTCGGCTCTGATTGAAGGCTACCGTGCTACCAATGAACAGTTTGGGCATATTCGATTGTAAATGTTTTTCTTTGTCCGAATGCTTAATGGTCAACATTGTTTGTGTGACAAAAGTCAATATGAAGTTCATGTCATATCTACATTTATTTCTGAATCATGGAGTAAAGTTTCAGTAAGTAGTTCTAGTTTCTAGTTATAGAAAAAAAGCATATTTAATTTTTGTTTGAGACCTTTTAGTAATGCCTCCTGTGAGAAGCTTGCTGATGAAGCCGGGTTGTCAAGATGCCAAGAATTTGCAAAGCTTCTTTAGTAATGCTCTTATTAGTTTGATGAGCAAATGTTTGACTGGAAATGTGTGTGCAAAACCAAGGCATGACATATACTATTGTAATAATCATATATGTATATATACATAAACTGTATGTGTCTGTCCTGTATTAGCTGAGCTTCCTCCTCCATACACAGCCATTGCCAGTCCCGATACAGGAGGAGTGCCAGTCATTAACTGCCGGGTATGTCAGTCTCTCATAAACCTGGATGGAAAACTCCATCAGCACGTTGTGAAGTGCACAGTCTGCAATGAGGCCACGGTAAGAAAGCCTCTTATTTGTTACAAATAATGCTTAGTCATGCACCATGCCAGTCCTATATTCTCTTTTCCTCTCTCTCTCTCTCGCTCTCTAACGCTCTCTGCGGTCTAGCCTCTGCACAATTCTAAGTGATGTCTTTAACAGGAAGTGAAAACAGTGGAATAGAATTTGTGGTCTCTATCTCCGACTATGTGCGCTCTGTGCTTCGAGGCGCAAACATGCGGCCCTGGAAGGGATTAAGAGACCACTTATATTTTTTCTTAAATCAGCGTCTTTATGTATGGCCGCCATTTCATTCCAGTCTGTGGTAGAATTCCAACACAAGCACACCTCATTTTACTTAATGATGTACTGATTAGGTGATCACCTGAACCAAATCTTATTTAACAAGGAAAAATATGAAAGCCACTGCTGTGGTCATCACTATCCTCTTGCAATAGGACCGGTTTGGATAGGAAAAACAGTAGTACAGTAGTAGTGCTAGTAGTACCTTAAATGCAATTGGAATATAAAAATATCTATTCATCATGCCAGAAAGGTTAATAAGAAAAGTTTTGAGTGAGAAAAAGAAGGGTTCAGTTCTGGCTTTACTGGCAGAGAGATGCAGTGAGCGTCAGGTTGCTTTCATCCTCAAAATTTCAAAGATGGCAGTTAAATAAGAACAAGGTCACGCAGCAGACACTGGAGACAACAAAGTTACAGACTGGCAGAGGGTGACCAGAATGATCATCAACTCCTTCGAATGTCCCTCAATAACCATAGGATTACATCACGTGACCTACTAAAAGCATGGCAACGGGGCAGCCGTGACCTAAAGGTTAGAGAAGCGGACCAAAAGGTCGTCGGTTTGATCCCCTGGACCAGTGGGAAGAATGTGTGGGTGAATGAACAGCATTTTCCCTTCCCTAGGCATCCATCGCTGAAGTGCCCTTGATCCAGGCACCTAACCCCAAATTGCTCCCTGGGCACTGTAGCAACTGGCTGCCTACTGCTCACTTCTCACTTATGTGTGTGTGTTCACTGCTTGGGTTAAATGCAGAGAAAGAATTCATACCTTTGTTCAAGGTATGCCATAATAATGTGGTGTAACTTTGACTTAAATGGCAGCTGGGGTTAAGTGCATTGCAAGGACAGCTCGAAACGGGATTCTCTGAGGGTAGAAGTCATTCAAAGCTAGAAAAAAAGTCCTTCATCAATGAGAAGCAAAGAAGAGCCTGGCTGAGGTTGGGTAAAGACCGTAATGATTGGACAGTAGAGGACTGGATCAAGGTCATCTTCTCTGATGAGTCCAATTTTCAGCTTTTCCCATTACCTGGTCATCTAATGTTTATATGGAGACCTGGAGACGCCTACAAGCCACAGCGTCTCACACCCATTGTGAAATTTGGTGGAGGATCAGTGATGATCTAGGGCTGCTTGAGCAAGGCTTGAAGGGAGCAAATTTTTGTTTGTGAAGGACGCACGAATCATGTCATGTTTAAGGACAGTGCTCCATGCCACACTGCCAGGTCAATTAAGGTGTGGATGGAGACCACAAGATCAAGCCCATGTCATGGCCAGCCCAATCTCCAGACCTGAACCCCACTGAAAACTTCTGGAATGTGATCAAGAGGAAGATGGATGGTCACAAGCCATCAAACAAAGCTGAGCTGATTGAGTTTTTGCAGCAGGAGTGACAAAGTCACCCACGAGCAACGTCTGGTGGAGAGCATGCCAACACGCATGAAAGCCGTGGTTACATGTCAGGGTTATTCCACCAAATATTGATTTCTGAACTCTGCCTAAGTTCAAACATTATTGTGTTTAAAAATTGAATATGATCTTGATTTTCTATGCATTATTCAAGGTCTGAAAACACTGCATCTTTATTGACCAGATGTCATTTTCTACAATTAAATGCTCTAAGTGACAATATTTTTATATGGAATTTGGGGGAAATGTTGTCAGTAGTTTATGGTGTAAACCAAAAATGTTTATATAGCTTAAACATCTACCTATAAACAGTAAAACCAGAGAAACTGATAATTTTGCAGTGGTCTCTTAATTTCTTTCCCAGAGCTACATAGCATACAGTGTTATTCCTGCAAATTATATTCACCACAAAAGTTCAGCTGGAGATTTCCATCCATATTATTAACATTGTGCTTCATATATTACGCAATCTGTAAACTCATTTGTACCAATAATTTACACAGAATATTGTAATTTATTTATCCCAAAAAGCCTCTCCAGCACAGACAAGTCTTTCACTTGTAACTAAGCAACGGAGCATCCAATCAGCACATCCGCTTAGTCATGATGAGAACGATGCAATAGCACATTTCACATGATTTGGAGGTTGGCATGTGTGATTGTTCATCCTTGTAGTGTGGCAAAGAGGGGCAGCAACAGACCATGATTGAGGAGAAAAGTTAAAAACGAAATCAAAATAAGTTGGGAATGTATTGAATTAGCAGAGACACAAAATACATTCATTTTGACGTTTATTATTCATATGTTTGTACCTTGTGTATTGCACTGCTTTAAACCTGTACAAGCAAATGTTATTGTAATATTTATATCCAAGTCTCACCCTTGCTTTACTGGATAATATTCCCCTGGATACTGTAAGACTTGTACCTAAGAACTTCTGTGCTTATTATAAAGATTCCTTTCATGTTTCATGACTTCTCGGGGAGTTTTTCCTTGCCACCATCACATCTGGTTTGTTCATTAGGGATCTAAAGCTCTGTATTTCTGTAAAGCAATACGATGCGTTTTTGGTCATTCTGGATATTTTGCTGTCATGACAGAATTATTACATGGTGTTGATGGTGGGACATGCTTGTAGACATTTCATTAATAGTCAAATATTTAATGGGTAAAAGAGGTAACTTACTCTGGTAAAACATCTAGTGAAAGGATGGTAATAATTATTTTAAAGGTTAGACTTTGAGGGCTAAAATTTGTTATATTTCCTTTTCATAGCCAATCAAAAACCCACCAGCTGGCAAAAAATATGTCCGATGTCCCTGCAACTGCCTGCTAATTTGTAAAGACACATCCCGGAGGATAGGATGCCCTCGACCCAACTGGTAAGTGTGATAAAGGCTGCCGTGTTACCTCAAACTGTCTGAGCATGAATTTGCAGTGGAAATGTAAAAAGCAGGTCTTTGACGCCATAGACCTGTGATGACAGCGCGCAGTCAGGTCAAACAGGTACTAAGCTCTTTGAAGTACAGCAAAATCCTTGCAGCTGTACAAGAGAATGTGTCGGATTTTTTTTTTCATGTAATAGCAGCATAGAAGTCACAGTGACGGGAAAAGACATTGACATTATTTGTTTTTATGACCCACAGCAGACGGATTATCAATCTGAGCCCAGTGATGTTGATCCCAGAGGAGCAACCTGCGCAGCCGGCACTTCCTATTCAGCCCGAAGGCCTGCGCGTGGTGTGCGGCCACTGCGGCAACACGTTCCTCGTATGTACACCTGACCATCTTATTAATCCTTTCCTATACAATTTCATCCCATCTTATTGTCATCAACCAGCCTATCAGCTAATTCTCAACAATATGTCAACAATTTGTTGATATTTAACAGATAGTGAAAACTTTCAGCTTTTCCTTTTGTATTTTAACTTAAAATTGTCTAATTATTTCATAGGCAAGGTAGATAGTCCAGTGTATAACAAATAAAGTTACAGTGGTTTTGGTTAAAAAAAAAAAAAATCTGTTGCAGAGAGAGGCAAAAACCTTTCCGTATCACAGCTGCCATGAGTCCTCCATCTATCCATCATCTATATCGCTTATGCATTAAGGGTCGCGGGGAAGCTGGAGACATTCCCTACAGTGAGGGTACACCCTGGGCAGGTCGCCAATCCATCACAGAGCTAACACAGAGACGAACGTCCATTCACACTCACATTCACACCTATGGGCAATTTAGAGTAGCCAGTTGACCTAATCTGCATGTCTTTGGACTGTGGGAGGAAACCGGAGCACCCGGAGGAAACCCGCACAGGGAGAACTTACCAAACTTTACAAATCCAGGTTCAAGCACAGAGCCTTCTTGCTGTAAGGCAACAGTGCTAACCACTGCAGCAGTGTGCTGCCCGATCCCATGAGTCTCCCTGGATTCCCTGTAACAGTAACTCAGAGTAATTCACAATCAGAGCTGTTGTATTCAAGCTGGTAGGTGTTTTTGAACCCACACATTGTACACCAGCTCAAGTCCTTTGTCTATGAGCCTGCTAAATAATCTTAGCCAGTCAGCTCACTAATATCGTCCTTACAGACTCCTGGAGAAGAACTCCTGGAGAAGCTTGCTGCTACTGGCTCTGTTCTTGCATTCTTGCCAAATGACTACAGATCACTGCATCAGAGTTTGACTCACAAACATCGCAATATACACAAAACAGCCAGTGTTAATGAGCTAACAGGCTACCTAAAAGACAAGCTCTGGTTAAATTATAGATGTTTTTTTCCTTCATTATTACTGTGTCTGTAACAGTCTTGTTGATGTGCACTTTTCTCATAACACCCCTGTAATACTGAGACCATGAAAATAATGGCAGCAGATAATGATGTGTGCTAGAATACCAAATACGTCAGGACACCATTGATGCATAGCTGTCCTAAGTAGTGCATCACATGCAGTTTTTCAGCTGTAAATTCTCAGTGAATGTGTATTGACTTGACTTGGTACTCTCAAGATTAGTGGTCAAGAAGGGAGCAGCAAAATCCATTTTATAAAATGTTCTTATAAATATATTTATAAATGACCATATTACACCTTTGAACCTGTTTATCGGGTTTTATTTAGTATTTGTAAACTTTCACAAAACAGTGTTTGCTTTCTCATACCAATAATACGTCACCTGACCGATTGACTTCTGCCTGTCCAGAATGTTGCCTAGATTTCTTCACTCTTCACCAATATATAATAAATTAGCGCAGGATGCACAAGTAGAAATCTGGAATCCTTCATTGCGCTAGACGTGATTTCAATGCTGCGGTTATGCCTTTGGCCTTTAGGGTAGTGATGATGCTGCGTCCCAGCCTTCCTCTGGTCTGCATGTTGATGATGCCTCTGCTGCCCGCAAGGGCCTAATGTTCAAAACACTGTGAATAACAAGACTGAATCAAAACATCTAGCAATCTCTGATACAAACAAGTAAAGTGATCATGGCATTATTCTGCTAGCTAAAACCAGTCATTTATTAACCAGACTTTATTTATAAGTCTGGGATTGCTCAAATGCATTTCCTATCAATATTTTTATTACCTCTGTTATTCATTGTTGTTGCATTTTGCCTTTGAGGTGTTACTTTGATCCTTTTCTTGCTTTTCTTTCTAAAAATGTCTTTCTTTAACATTGTAACATGACCCAAGAATAAGAGATCACCGTAATCCAATAGTAGAGGAGGATATTAAGTGTATGTTTGATGTTGATCTTTGTGTTTGTGTCCTGCCCACAGTGGATGGAGCTCCGATTTAATACACTGGCCAAGTGTCCACACTGCAAAAAAATGTGAGTCTCCCATTCATCATGTTGCCATTTTTGTGTTTGTTTAATCCTTTGTGATATAGATGTCTTAGGCTTTGGCTTTTAAGAGTCTACTGACTGGAGATGCAATGTCACCAGCATCCGATTTGCAATCCCAGAGACTCATAAATTGAAGCATGACGCACTTTTCTGGCGTGTCAGGCCTTGGCGCCACGGGGTAATGCAGAAAGGAAGAGTAAACATACACAGGGTGGCCAGTAATGTGATGCCCTGCACCCATTGCCCAGGCTGCCAAGATCTGCCAGAGCAACTGCTATGGAGTGAGATCAGATTCATGCTGATGTAATACCACACACGGATGGCAAAAACAAACAAAAAAACCACACTGAGATTGCAAATGTTACAACAGGCTTGAACATACCATGGCAACGTCCTGCATGTAAGTCTTGTATGAGATTCATTAACATCATGGTAGAGATCAGTATTGTGGATATTGTCAGGTGTCAGTGTTAGGTGTCTGCAATCCAAATCAGTTCTTTTGTCGCTTATGTCATTCCAGCTGTAAACAGTCGTTTCTCCACCGGCCTCTCTTTATTATTTTTACCTCGTGAGGTTAATAAGAGGACTGACCTATGTTTACAAAATGCTAGCCGTAAAATAAATGCTAAATGTCTCGTGTGGAGCATCTGCTGTATAAAGCGCCCTCCACAATTATCGGCACCCCTTGCGAAGATTAGTCAAAAGGGTTCGAAAAAAATCCACCATTTAATGATGTCGCGTCATCTTACACTGGGAAAAATGAATAAATGTACTCGGAGAAAAACCAGGAAACCAATCAAGAAGTAAATATTTTCAACACTATTATTGGCCCCCATGCATTTCCTTTGTACAACCTTCTTTTGCCAGAAAAACAGCACAGTCGTCTCCTATAACGTATAAGGTTGGTGACTACATGGCAAGGCATGGCAATTGCTCTTTACAGAATCTCTCCACATAATCCAGGGTTCTCGGGTATAAAAGTAAATATGATCACCTTGGAATTATATGATTCTAGCTGCCAAGTTTTTGTGATTTTTAAAGCCATAATGCTTTAACCCTTTAGATTTTCTCATTCTTTCAGTTGATATATTTGGTGTAAATCCTCAACTGATATGTTTTTCGCCTTATTACCCACTGCTACTAAACGGCTAAGCACATTAAGCCACCTGATTTGTCATGATATTAAAAGCAGGTTTCAGAATCAGTCACATGAGAGCCATGTGAAGTATTAGCAAGGCCCAGCAGGGGTAGAAGCAAGCCATGTGATCCCCAACAAAGTCAGATTACAAGAATTTACAAAAGAGCCAGTTTACTTTCAGCCACTTCACTAGATCAGTTTTTCTTGCCAGCTAAATGCTGGAGTTAAATTTTACGTCTCATAAAACAAAAAATGTTAAGCCTGGCCAACATGTCCTATGTATTACTGTGTACAATCTATGTGCAAGGCAAACTGTGATAACACCTGATTTAACCCTCAGCTAAAACTAAAGGAATTTTTAATTGTCAGACAAATCCCACGTTATTTATTCGCAACCATTAAAGCGAGATAATCCACTTCAGTATTTAATCATTTTTTTTTAGGACACTCAAGGCACTGACCTCTGCTTCGTTTTACTTTGAGCCTGATCTTGTGCGGTGTTTTTGTCTCCAGCTCTTCCGTAGGCAGTGCTCTACCCAGGAGACGCTGCTGCGCCTACATCACAGTAGGAATGATCTGCATTTTCATCGGAATCGGACTAACAGTAAGTACAGTACGCTTTTTACACAGAGTCAGCCAAAAAACATGTACACACACTTCAGGAACACTTCTGCACTGAAATGTCTGGAAGCTAACGGCCGCCACGTGTAATTGTAGAGACTTGTATTGATGTCTGAATAAATTTAGTATTAAAGTATTTATTCAAATTTTTCTTTTCCTGAAGCGTTTATACATTTTT